>JAPYYV010006599.1:0-21211 GCA_030522625.1 Copidosoma aretas | reverse complement strand
TAAGTGTTTTTTTTTAGTTAAGTAGGTAACAAGGTATACTTTTGCGTATTTTAAATATCCAAATCATAACGTAAATGTTCCTAAACTTATGTATTGGTCGAAGAATCGCGTAATTTCGGAGTTCACGCTAATTGTTTATTCATAAATCATTATTTATTGCAATTCTAACACGATAAAAGTATTTTCTTTTGGTTAAGTAGGTAACAAGGTTTACTTCTACGTATTTTAAAAAACCAAATTATAACGTTAATGTTCAACAAACTTAATTATTAGCCAAATAATCGCGTAATTTCCGGGCTTACGCTAATTTTTTATTCATAAATCATTATTTATTGCGATTCTAACACAATAAATAAATTTTATATGGTTCTGTAGGTTCCAAGGTATAATTTATGGTATTTTGAATGATCAAATCATAACGTTGAGTTATGATACACTTATGTATTCTCCAAGGAATCACATTCATAGGGAGTTTTCGCTGATTATTTATTTATACGTCCTGGTTTATTGTTATTCTAACAATACGAATATATTTTTGTATGCTTGTGTGGATAACAACGTATACTTTTTCGTATTTTAAATTACCAAATCATAACGTTAAGGTTCTACAAACCTATATATTAGCCAAGGAATCATATGATTTGGGAGTTTTTGCTGATTATTTATTTATAAGTCCTGGTTTATTGTTAATCTAACAGTATAAAAATATTTTTTATGCTTGTGTGGGTAACGTGGTATACTTCTGGGTGTTTTAAATAATTAAATCATAACGATGAGGTTCGCTCAACTTATATATTCGCTATAAAAACGCATGATTCCGGAGTTTACGCTAATTGTTTATTCATAAATCATCATTTATTGCAATTCTAACACGGTATTAGTACATTTCTTTAGTTAAGTTTGTAACAAGGTATACTTTTGCGTATTTTAAATAACCAAATCATAACGTAAATCTTCCTAAACTTATTTATCAGCCAAAGAATCGCGTAATTTTGGGGTTTACGCTAATTGTTTATTCATAAATCATTATTTATTGCAATTCCAACACAATAAATAAGTTTGTATATGGTTCTGTAGGTTACAAGGTATAATTTATGGTATTTTAAATGATCAACTTATAAAGTTGAATTACCCTACACCTATTTATTCGCCAAGGAATCACATGATTTGGGAGTTTTCGCTGATTATTTATTCATAAGTCCAGGATTATTGTAATTCTAACAGTCTGAAAATATTTTTGTATCTCGTGTGAGTAACGTGGTATACTTATGGGTGTTTTAAATAATCAAATCATAACGATGAGGTTTGCTTAACTTATATATTCGCTAAAAAACGCATGATTTCGGAGTTTACGCTAATTGTTTATTCATAAATCCTTATTTATTGCAATTCTTACACGGTATAAGTATATTTTTTTCAGTTAAGTAGGTAACGAGGTATACTTTTGCGTATTTTAAATAACCAAATCATAACGTCAATGTTCGACAAACTTAATTATTAGCAAAATAATCGCGTAATTACGGGGTTCACGCTAATTTTTTATTCATAAATCATATATATTTATATATACTTATTAGTGGGGCTTCGACCCCCTGCGCGCTTTGCACACCAATTCCCCATGTATAGATACAAGTTATTAATTTCATTTCTTATTTTCTTTTTCATAATTTTGTACTTAATGAAAAAGTTTAATGCATCAATACATTTAAATAAACTACTATAAAGATATCTTTTCCGGATAGTTCAAATATATTATACAAAATAATTACAAAAATAAAAATTTTCGTTTGAAATGTTTTTCTATTTTCACTATTTATAAACAGTAATTTAAAATTTTTTCTTTTTATCCTAGAACTATTTTCATACTGTCAAATTATAGTCTTAGTTATATAAATATGTGATTATATACAAGATATTAACAATGTCTATAACTATATATGTTGATTTTATATTATTAAAATTTTATTTACACATAATGCTCGTAAGTCAACTCGGACATTCTCAAATATTGTTCTGGACAAATGTGATAATAATATTCATAATAAATTTTAAATATTTTTTAGCCATTTAACCCAGTAACCCGGGGAACAGCGAGTTTAATAATATAATGAATAAATAAATTATTGATTGAATGACAAAATTACCTAAATCCCAAGCTATTTAACCCAGACCCTGGGGGACAGCAAGTTTAATCATATAATGATTAGATAAATTATTGATTAAATAACAACATAACCTAAATCTCAAGCTTTTGAACCCAGTAACACGGTGGACAGCGAGTTGAATAATATACTGATTTAATAAATTATTGATTGAATGTCAAAATAACCTAAATCTCAAGCTATTTAACCCAGAAACCTGGGAGACAGCAAGTTTAATAATATAATGATTAAATGAATTATTGGGTGAATAACAAAGTTACTCGAATCCCAAGTTCTTAATATTATTCAAATAAGTTTATCACCTAATGAACTAATTTTTAAATTGAAGCAGTTTTATGTTAATGAAAAATTTTATTTTTAAAATATTCCTTATTTGTATACTTTGGCCATAGATATTCCTACGTTAGCAAACATTACTCTGATTTTTTCAGAATTTTGTATCTACATTGAGGCAGTCAGTAACGGACAGATACAGATGTATATTTAAAGTATAGTATGTCACCAAATTATATCTAGATATAATATAATGATGTAGAACAAGATTTATTCTAAAATTATTAAGTAGTTGGTTTAGTAAAAATTACTTAATGCATTTGTATATACATATACATGCATGTATATAAACATTTTATATGCATAAATATACATACATGCATACATACATACACATAGTATATTCAAAGATCTCTGAATAAATAATAAACGTCGAGATATACTGTAGAATATAGATTTGAAAAAAGTATTTGACTGGTTGGTTAATCGTGCAATATTTCGCATACATACAAATATATATATACATATATATATATATATATATATATAAAAATGTGTTGTTGTGTGTGTGTTGGAAGGGGGGTGTGTAAAAAATATATTTAAACAATGTTGAGATACTGACAGATTGATGACATTTTAGTAATAGTGTAGAAGATAGTTTCAAGAAACTGCTGAGTAGTTTCTTTGACGAAAAGTCTCTAATACATACATAAATAAATAAATATGGTTATATATATTTATAAAAATAAATCCATGTAGAGGTATGTATATGTATACACAAGTATAGGTATTCAACGTATACAAGGTATAAATCTAAATTATCACTACATGTCGAAAAAAATGTAAAACGAGATTCTTTAGATAAAGTTTTGGATAGATTGGTGAGACGTAAAATTCTCTACATTTATTAATATGTATATGTATGGATATGTGTATGTGTTAGGATATATATTATGTATGTTGATATTCTTTTCATCCCAAATACAAATGACACGAGCATATTTTTATCATTCAAGATGAAAACAAGAAATTTACATGTTTTTTATTAAACCATCATTTTTATTTTTGTTCCAGTTTTCTGCTTAAGAACTTAATTTTTTGTGAAATTGGTCATGTAGATACATGTATAAAGCATATTGATATCTGTCCATGGGGCTCGGATTCTTATAGGTAATTATCCTACAAACAAAATAAGCCGACAACTATTCATTGTGAGTGAAAACACAAAAATTGCATGAGTTTTACCCTTTTTTTTTCATTTGGCACCCCCGCAAACGAAGCTTGGTAGAAGTGAAGTAAATTTCGAGAATTTTGCATAACATCTTGCATCAGCCATCTCGATATCAACAAATCCGAGTTCCGATTTGTAATTAGCTACCCAAAAAGGATTCGTATGTCTAAGTTAAAGCAAATCGGATAATTCTCAAAGATTTTGGCGGCCATGTTGGATCAGCCATCTTAAAATTTGCTAATCCCACCTCAGATTCGCGATCAGCGACCCCGAAAACCCCTAAATACCGAATTTTGTACATATGGGTTGGTTTTTGTAAATTTTGTCCGCCATCTTGGATCCGCCATCTTGAAATTTGCTAATCCAACCCCCAATTCGCGATCAGCGACCCCAAAAACCCCTAAATACTGAATTTCGTACATATGGGTTGACTTAAAGAACGTATTATGTGTCCAGAGTATTTTGACTATCCTAATAGGGTTCTTGAGTAATTTTTTTTTTTAAATCAATTGGGTACATAAGGTAGGATATAAAAAAGTATTTGGCACGTATTTTTATTTTTTTTTATAAAAATGAAAACTGATAAAGTTATACCGTATGAAAGTGTCGCGTGACGTCATATCTGTAGTCGATTATGTATTGGATTTTATACAGGTATGACGTCATACAGCCCCTTCTCCTGAACTTTGATACGCTCTATCTTTAGAAATTTGCGTTTATATGAAAAAAGAAAAAATACATGTCCAATATTTTTTGATAATCTACCTGACGGACCAAATAAAATTTTTCATGCAAGGATCCTATTGGCTCTATATATACATAATAAACATATATACAAATTCGTTATACGTCTGAGGGACTTGGATCTTTGTAGGTAATCATTTTACGAACAAAATAAGCCTAAAAACGTTCATTTTGGATAAAATTTTGCGGGGAACAAATTTTGATAATTTTTCGGGCTTTCTGGCCTACTGTGCAACGTCTTGGAGACAAGCGAGCGAGAGCGTCACGGCCGCGGCGCTTCATTGCGAGAGCGCGGCCGCCGAGCCGCCACAGCACAAGGGGGGAGACAGTAACTAGTGAACACAATAACAGAAAACCATATGCCAACCATACTTGAAAACAAATACAAGATTACTGTCTTTGGTCCTAAAGTGGAGGACAGCCCTGCTAGCGATAAATTACAAAAAGGGCTATTAAAAACTGAACAAATATCGTTTGGTTAGCACACTATTAGATAATAGATTTGTTTTACTAGTTTATAAATAAGGATTATTGTACCACATTATTCAACTTTTCGTCTGAAAGTATCGGCGTATATGGTTTTTTCATCGAAATGTAATGAGCAGTGTATTCGATTCTCCGCCAAACATTATCGGCATGTCTGATTCTTCGGTAGAAGCCTCGAGCTGTCTGTGTCTTCGTAAGAACCTCTGGAGTATGTTTCTTCGTCGGAGGCATCGATACACTTATGCGATGTTGCAAAATAATATAAAATAATTTATTTCCAAATAAAAAAAGTTCTTCTACTTCGTACTTTCAAATCTTATCACTGTACTATGTCAAAAGAGAACCTTACTGTTACAAATTTAGTACAGTGGAGAGCCCTCTACAGAACTGTGTCTTATTAAGCTCAGCAATTGCGAAATCTTTTAACGTTTTGTATTTCATTCGTTTATCTTTTACGACTTTTAAATTACAGTGCTCTATAAGCTAAATTTAATCTTGATTAAGATTGAAACATAGATGATTATTAGAAAAGTTTTCTTAAAAATTAAGTGCTTTTTTGAAAGTCACCGTGGAGGCGTTGGTGGCCGGCACGCGGAGAGCGCAGGGGAGCGAAGCACTACTAGTGAACATAAATTTGTTTTGAGTTGCACATTATTTTTGTGTTTTGTACATACTGTGGACGTCTTGTAATTAATTTTTTTGCTCTGGTCTCTTTTTGTTCTCTGTGTTCTTCTTCAGTTTTTTTTTCTTTTTTTTTTTATTGCCTTGTATCATCACAATTTATTATTTTTCCATTCTCATTATTTGCTCTTATCATAAATCTTATGTATTTTTATTTTTACTCACACTTATCATTGTTTCCGTACTTTTTCGGTCTTGTGGGTTCGAGCGTCGCAAAACAAATCAGATCAGCGGAAGTTTTTTTCACAAAAGCCTTAATGTCCAATGAATTACAATAACGATTACAATCAGAAGCCTCCTTAGTTGTGTGCTGTGCTTCAACGGCTCCTATTGCTTCTGCAAGAATACTGGAATGTGATACTTTGCAATAAATACACTTGTTTTTTTCAAGAGCTTCTTCTGGCGCATTCTAACTATGACTGCGAATCACTTCCTGATATCACGTCACCGTCGACATTGATGTGGTTTTGTGTCTTCCTTACACTGATTTCATATTTTGAAGATGTTATTAGATCTCTTTGCATCATCCTACTATTATACTGCATCATGCTACAAAAATAATACTGTATTATGCTGCTTAGATTTGCTTTCTGTGCTCAGTTTGGATTTATTGGACATTTGGTAGAATTTTTTCTTTTTATGGCTCAAACACCGCATAACTAGACATTTGATTTAGCGTAATTCCTTTTTTAACTTGAACTATCTTATTCTTTCGTTAGCTGGCCGTCAAATTATTTCCTTGTAAATGTTTTTTCCTTTTTCTTTATTCCATATTTTACGAATGTCTTTCTTGATAATATTTTTATCTGTATTTACTTTTATTACTGTTTTAACGGCGACCACATCAAGTTTTGTAATGAGGCTGTTGAGCTCGATGTATATCTTATTTGACGTAATATCTGACCTGATACTCACATCACCAGCGTTTAAAATATTTATTTTACGAATGGACTTTCTGTCTCTGTCTGAGAAAATTTTCATTATCATCCAATACACTGACTTAAACGTCTGCCAGTGTGATCCTTTTTTTTGTTCACCGACGGATTTTTCACGAAACTGTAAACTGGTTTTTTTTTAATTAACCATTGTCAAATAGTTAATCATATCCAGACTCGGATTAGCACTTATTATATTATTTTAAATTCTTGAACATATGCAATGTCTAAATTCTTTCCAATAGCTGAAGATAGGAGAACCATTTTATTAAAAGGCCCCTATTGAGATCCATAGCAAGAATTTCACGTGAACTTGTTTTTGTTTCGAAGCTTACGTGTTTATTTTTATTCACTGGTATATTTTTAGTAGATTTATAGGATGAAGACTGTTTTACTTGGCGAGGATGACGCTAATTCGCACACATCGTCCCTATTTTTCAACGACATCCGCGCCGTAATAAAAAAATTTTGTCTTGTGAGGCCGTCGACCTATCTCTTAAACCATTAATTTTCTTTTGTTACTACTGATGATTTTCTTTTGCGATTCTGAAAATTTTCAAGCATCCCAATTTTCTAAGAACTCAGGACTTTCATGCCTCTACTTTGCTGATTTAGTTAGGTTTTCCTAACAAAGCTTCACTGTGTGCGTCACTAAGTCCTCTTAAAATCGACAATTACGACATTTTCCTATTGGAATTTTCACTATCTCTAATTCCTTCGAAATTAGAGGCATGCAAAATGGCTATCATTAAATTTAATGACTTTTATTCAACATATTCCCCGGCTTAATGCAATGACGGTGCTAAGCAATTGATAAAATCCTGAACTCATATCCTTTCTACATATTCCTCTAGAGCCATTCATTCTCTTACATTTATTTTTTTACACGATTCATATTCTTGCTCTAATTAAAAATCAGGCTCGCCATTGATCTCTGATTTTTAGTTTATGATACCCCTGACGAACCTGCAAGGTTTCATTTTGTTCTTCCGCTACCCTCCCTTTAATAAACTCAGTGACTTTGTTTTCTCTTTCCGTTAGGTTGTCTTCTAGTTATAAATTTTATTTTCATTTCGCATTATTTCTACTTTACTACTTAATGATATTATAAGTTCGACTAATAGACCCCCAACTGCTCTTGTTCTAATTATCTGTGCTTCTACACCTAATCTATGATACAAAATTTCTTTTAATTCCCTTATAATACCTCTTCCAACCGTTCGTATACCTCTTACAAAAATGCTGTCTTTTGTTCTCTCTCTCTCTTTCTTCTCATATCTTAACTCACTTCCACTTATACCTTCCAATACCCGCGTTGTGTTTTCATCACGCTCAGCGTTTACATTAAATCTATCTTTTTCCAGCCCATCTACTTTAAGCGTGAAAAAATTCAAAATCTATCGCTTTGATAGTTGTATCTCATTGAGCATTAAAACAGCTTCATTTTAAACAAAAAAAATTTTTTTTATGCTATCCGGTTTTATTCTATTGAAGAAAACCTACAATTTTTTTTTATGAATCTTTCAATTTTTGATGCTTAAAACAATGGTTTTTGCTGTTTTGGGAGAGAAAATTTTTTAATTTGATCTCATCAATAGTTATATTCTGTAGATGATTAAATAGCTTTATATAATTTAATAATATTTTAGCTGCAGCATATTTTACATTACGTACATCAATTTCAATAAAAAAATCTAATTATTTGTTCAATTGTTTTTAATTCAAAAAAATTATTACAATGTTTTTCGTACTGTTCAGGTTAAAGTTATAATCTTATTTTTGGAATAATTTCATATCATAGAGCATGAAAATAGCTCCTATTAACATTGTAAATCATTCTTATATTGTATCATGTTTTTTTTTCATTAAATAATTGCAGAAGGATGTTGTTGAGGAAGCTTTGTGCTAATCTTTTAGCAGTGGTTTTTTATTCAAGCGAAATAAAATCTGTAATATGAAATAAATTTTTTTTTTTTTGCGAATTGCAACGGATATTTTATGGATGTATTATTGGCTTAACAGAATTTTTTGTGTAATGAATAATGAATAAAAAAAAAACATTTCTCTATTGAAATATTTTTTACTAAGTTTCTTAGGGAAATGAATTTGTAATTGAGAAGACATTTTTTAAATAAGAGTAGAACAAAATACACTCAAGATAGTACAAAGATATACGTACATATATACAATTAAGGTTTTAATTCTATTTTTGATAAGAGCAATATAAAAAAAATTCCAGAGCTGCGTGTTTATGTACAAAACATTTCTGTTACTTTAGCAAATACACAAAACGTTCAACCCTTCTGTCACTCATATATTATACTTCTTATTGTATCGAATCAAAATTTAAAGGTAAGTAATATCGAATCAGGACGCTTTGATAGTCGGACGTAAAGTCACACAGGTCCACGTTAAAGCGGGTGTTTTACATTCGCCGAGGGCATCTATAGTCAAAAACTGTTATTAAAAGTGATGTTGGTGAAGCTAGAGAGGAAGAAAAGTAATAGCAAGTGCAAAAGTTTTTGATATTTTAAAGAAAAAGTAAAAGCGAAAAAAATGTATCACAGGTTAGCTCGAGGCGGGAATACTATGGCGAGCAACGACCGAGAGAAGGATAGCCAACAAAACCGAGACGAGAAATATTAGAAGGGCAGTAGAAAGGTCATCAAAAATAGAAAAAGTTTTAGTCCGAGAGTAGTGAAAGATAAGGCAGCAACAGAGCTGTGTAAGCCCGAGGCAGAAAAACTTGAGAAACACCTCAAAGCAGGTGCATCGGCCAGGAGGCAATCGTTCCGGCCAATATCGGAGATGGTGGAGATGTTACCTAAATTGGACGATGAGTATACAGTGCAGAGAATTCAGAAAAAACTCTAGGAGTTAAAAAAAGAGAGAGGTAAGAGCAGGGTCTGAGAAAGTCGGGACAAAAAGCGTCAAGACGATAAACCAGCGACAAGAGGAACCAAAAAAGGGCCATGAACGAGGAAATATCAGTACCAAAGGGGCCGACAGATGAGAGCCTGGAAAAAACAACGGGCATGATTTGTTGCAACAGCGGAAAACAGTAAAACGAAAATGGTAGCAGGAAAAAAAGAATACTATGACGGAGATGTCGGGGATTAGAAAGGTTGACTTGGACCTAAAGGCACAACAGACAGCAGCGCCAAAGGATCAAACACTGGTAACGACAAAAGTTAAAGGTGGCATAGACATTAAACACCAAATGGCTACAACACAGGAAGACATGAAACAGATATATAAATTGGCAGAAAACTAACTCAGGAAAAAGTAGAGTTGAGTGCAAACAGTATGAATAGCAACGACACTGAAAATCGAAATATTATAACGACGAACATCGAACAACATCCGACTAACCCTTTCTCTATTTTTGATACCCTTTTTACTGCCTTTTTAATTTTTTTCCTCTGCCTATTTTTCTCTCGCTTGTTGTTCGCCATGGTATTCCCGCCTTAAGCTAACCTCTGATACACCACTTTTTTTGCTTTTCCTTTTTCTTTAAGATATCACAAACTTTTACACTTGCTATTACTTTTCTTTCTATCTAGCTTCACCAACATCACTTTTGATAACAGTTTTTGACAATCGATGCCCTCGGCGAATGTAAAACACTCGCTTTAACGCGGACCCGTGTGACTTCACGTCCAACTATCAAAGCGTCCTGACACGATCTTACTTTTCAATTTTGATTCGATACAATAAGAAGTATAAAATATGAGTGACAGAAGGGTTAAACGTTTTGTGTATTTGCTAAAGTAACAGAAATATTTTGTACAAAATTATGCAGCTCGGGAATTTTTTTTATGTTGCTTCTATCAAAAATAGAATTAGAACCTTAGTTGTATATATGTACGTATATCTTTGTACTATCTGAAAGTGTATTTTGTTCTACTCTTATTAAAAATGTCTTCTTAATTACAAACTTACTTCCCTAAGAAACATAGTAAAAAATATTTCAATCCAGCAATATTTTCTTTAATTCATCACACATAACACAGCAAATTCTGTAAAGCCAATTATAAATACATAAAATATCGGTTGCTATTAGCAAAAAAAAAATAATTTATTTCTTATTACATATTCTATTTCGCTTAAAAAAAAAACTGCTGCTAAAAAATTAGCACAGAGCTTTCTCAACAACAGTCTTCTGCAATTATTTAATTAAAAAAAAAAAATGATACATAATATCAAAATGATTGACAATGTTAATAAAAGCTATTTTCATGCTCTATGATATGAAATTATTCCGAAAATAAGATTATAACTTCTACCCGAATAGTAAAAAATTATTGTTATAACTTTTTTGAATTGAAATCAATTGAACTAATTATTAGAATTTATTACCGAAATTGATATACGTGATGTAAACTATGCTGCAGCTAAAATATTAGATTAAAATTAAAAATTTAGACTGAAGCTATTGGGAACAAAAGAAGAAATTAATGATGAGACAGTAGATCTACTGGAAAAAGATCTAAATCTTCTGTAAATTTAGCCAAGAATTTGAAAAAATTTAGCAGATTGAGAATTTAGGTGCCGTAGGGAGTAAAACCAAGAAATTAAAGAGAGGTGTGACTGTCCAAATAGTAATGGAAGTAAAGATATCTATTGTTAAGTAAAATGAACCAAGCAAGCGTACGTCGAAGAAAGCGAGGCAAAATTTTCACAGAGATGCGGGATTGAAATGTAGGGAAAAAGTATGTATACGAAGACGCACAAAAGTCTAAGTGACTAAAGATTGAATGATAGGAGAGAATAAAGAAATCAATTAAAAGAATAGCTTCGTGAATAGAGAACTTGAGAGAGAATAGTACATGCTCTGTAGGCGTTAGGGTTTTTTTTCGGCGATGTAAACGCACGGTACTGTCATGCAGGGAACCATATTGTAAAAAATTTTATAATCTCTGAACATGGAACAAATAAATACAATATAAAAGTAATTTTCGTTCTAAATTTGATGAATTAACGTAAGTTCTGAATTTCAATATTAATGCAATAAGGAGTATAAAATATAAACTGAAGGGTTAAACTTTTTGTGTAATTGCTAAAGGAAAAGAAATATTTTGGACATGAGTATGCAGCTTCTGGAAATGCATTTTATTTAGTTCGTATCATAAATATATCAGGTTTCAATATGATTATTATTAATTTCTTTGATTGAAAAATTCACTTCTTTTGAAAACTCAGTGAGAACATAATTTAATTTAGGAATACATTTTTTGGAGTTATCACGTACATCAAACAAAAAATTTTGCAAAGTTTCTTATAAATTACCAATACCTCTCTTATAATAATCAATAAAGTATGATGAATAAGTTGATTAATTTATTCATTCCGAATTGGAATTTAAAAGAAGAGAAAAAATAGTTATGCACATCAGTCGCTGGAACCTAGTACTGTTGGGTCCAAAAGCAAGTGCATAGCTGACTGAGCTAGACTTGTTTGTGAAGATTCAATAATACAGAACGTACCATATACTTATTGGCTTTCCGGTATCTTTTAGCAATTTTGTGTACATTACTTAACTTTTTCAGTAAAACGTTGGCTTAAAATAATTTTGCCCATCAAACATTGATTCAACGTATTTACGTCTTATTATCAGTTCTAAGAGCATTAATATTATTTATTGTTATAAGGCCAAGAACAAAGTGTAATATTCAGCATAGAATATTAACTTCAAGATACGGAATAGTTAATAGATATATACACCTATTTATCGGTTAAAAACGAAAGTAAGTCTAGTATAGTTGGCTAGATGTTTGCTCTTGGACCCGATGGTACCACTGTCAAGCCATTGATGCGCATAATTTTTTTATTTTTTATTTTAATTTACAATTTAGAATGTATCAGGTAGTCAGTTTTCTTATCATTCTCGTTTGCGTTTTATAAGGGAATGTAGTCCTTATCTCTGGTATCTCACTGATTTATAATGGAATTTGCAAAATTTTGTGTGAGATATACGATAATTTAAAAAAATATACATCCTAATTAATTTATTATCTACTGTGTTTCAAAAAAAAAAAAAAAATGACTCTTCCTTTAGCCATTCAAAAAAAAGTATTTTGGAATTTCCACAGAATTATATTGATTTATTCATTTTGTAATCATAGCTTACATACTGCTACTATATAGGCGTATTTCTCGCCTACAAGGAATTATAACATGATTTATGAATGACATGTATGATTGACAAACGTCACTTTTCGACAGTTGTTTTAGTGTTGATAAAATTTCTTTTCAAATTTAAGAAAATTTCAAATCTAAGAAAGTTTTCACTCGGTAAAATGTTGATTCTTGAGGTGGCTCATGCATTTGGCGCCATATGAAGCAGAGAACCCCAGTGGTAACCCTTACTAAAACTGGACATGTTATTTTAAATAATAGTAAAAATAAAAAAACTTTTGGTTGAGACGTCAAGAATTGTAATATTATAAGAAAGTTAAAATAGATTCATTTTTGAGTTCTTTAATATACCTAATATTCATTATGAGCTTTAAACTTAGTATTATAAATGAGTTTTCTTCAAAATTTTGAATGTTTACCATTAATTTTATTGTTGTAAATCCATCATCACGTAAAATACCAAACAATTAAATTTGTATGTGCAATTATAACTATCTATAAACAAGTAATAAGGACTTATGAAGAAATTTTTAAAGAAAATATGTTATTGTACGAATTTTTCCACATTTTTTTTCTGTTAAATGAAATGGTTGACCTACCAGTTTTGAAAAAGAAATAAAAAGTGCAGAGTTTAAACTATAACCTACATTTTGTTTCCCATGAGCCATATTAAGATAATAAATAATATACTTATAAGTACGTTTGTAAACATGCCATAAACAGTTTGTACAAGATTATTTTGTTTCGGGAATCTATTCAATAATGCTAGTATACAAATAATTTGAGCGTCAAAAGAATATCTTTTAACTCTTCTGAAGGGTATTTTTATCTAGTTAGTGAACTCTTTTTTTTATCAAAATCTAATATCTTTTTAAAACTCAGTAAAAAAATTGTTTTTGTTTTTTTATACATTTTTTTAAGCCGTCAAAATCTGTATGGTCTACTATGAATCATGAAGGTGTTTTTTGTACTAGCAATAAATAATAATAGAAAAATTAATTCATTAGTTATTCATTATAAAATGCAATCGTTAATGAAACATGAGAAAAATAAATTATAAGTATAGCACATTATCATACATCAGTTGCCTTAAAGTTGGTACAATCGGGTACAAAAGATAGTAACTTTCCGACTATGCCAGATTTGTTCTAAAAAAAAAAAAAAAGGAAAAGTGCCTTACACTTATAAAATTCCTTATATTTTTCAGTTATTTTATGTAAAGGATGCTAGTTCTTCAGTTTAAAAGTGACCTAATAATAGCGTTGTTATCTATTGGCCTAGTGCAGAACCAGTGGCGACACCTAAAATGCGATACCGGTCGGATCAAATCGGCGAACTCGGACCCCCAATTTACGTGGACAGTATCGAAGCGATTTACTTTAACAATAAAATGAGAAGCGTTCACTGAATAACTCTTTTATATTTTATATAGTGATACATAAAGGAATTCTGAATCAAATAAACGTAAAGAAGTTACGTTAAAACTATTCATGGAAAAATTCGGCATATTTGAGTTATGTTATGGATACTGTCGGTAATATATATAGCTATACTCGCCCGTGTTGGTTATGCTTCCACTGGTACCCGCTACCCACGCTGCAGTAGTTTTGCGTATCCCTTCCCTTTAGCTGCACGAGGCCAATAAAACATTGATTTAAAATATAAACATACAATAAATGGTCGCAAAGGTGTAAATTTTTGCTCGTTGAAAACTGGCTACACTGAAAAACTGAATAAATTATTCTTGAACACTCCGCGAACTTTTTTAGTATGCTATGTTAGCGAACCCTGCTTTAATAAGAATTTAAAACACATACATAGAATAATTGTATGATTGAAGATATTTAACAATCAGTTTGAATAAATCTAATAATTACAATCATAATATTAAATTGAACTGCAAAATTATATAGTTTAAAGTTGGTAGAACTTTATGTGGAACACGATTCATCAATTTAACTGTATTCTCCATAGCAAAGTGTTAACGTGGATGCTTTTCACGCTGATGACCTGAGTTTGCATCTCGTCTGCAGCTCTCTTGAAAAAAAAAATTTTCAATCCATTTTCAATTCGAAGAATTCTTCATAAGTTCATTACGAATTCCCTTATTGTGAAATACGTGTTGTTGAGGATAAGAGATTATGTGCGCAGAACATTGAGAATAATTATTTCTGAATACTTGTCATGATTCCTTAAACATGCAATAGATACATCCAAAACACTGGAAATTGGGGTTAATTTTTCAGATCAACCAACACCTCTCCACTTATGCTCTGCGATGATATTTTTTTTCTTCAAAAAATCGATAAGAATTGTCATCTTTGATGTTCTGTACTTACAAATAGTTTGAGGTCAAGTTGTTGTAACAACCCGTGGAAAAAATAATGGGCATCTGCATCGATCTGCTGAGAATGCAAGAATTTTTTGGTCATTGTTGACTGTATTTAAATAACAGTAATAGCAAGTCTTTACATGTGTGTGTTGCACACACATGGGCGCACATCTACACGCATTGACACAGACATCTACACCAGTGCTCTCGACTGCGGCACCCAGAAGCGCGCGGAATTCAAAACGGCTATATGGGCTGATCCGCAAAAACTTAGTAACTTAAATCCTAAGCTATTTCACCCAGTAACCCGGGGGACAGCGAGTTAATAATAAAATAGTTAAATCAATTATTAAATAAATAACACAACTTGAATCCCAAACTTTTTAATCCAGTAAATTGGGAAACAGCGAGTTTATAATACAAATAAGTGAATCATCATAAAAACAACAACATAAGCCTAATCCCAAGCTTTTTAACCCAGTAACCCGGGGGACAGCGAGTTAATAATAGAAATGGATAACTTATCATCAAAATAACATAACTTAAATCCCAAGCTTTTTAACCCAGTAATTCAGGAGACAGCGAGTTACTAACTTAATAATTAGATAAATTATTATGGAAATAACAAGACAACCTAAGTCACAAGCTTTTCAACCTAGTTATTCGGGGGACAGCCAGTCAATAATATTAATAAATAGTTTATCATAAAAATAATAACATAATCTTAATTTCAAGGTTTTTAACCCAGTAACTTAGGGACAGCGAGTTTTATAATACAGTAAGTGAATAGATTACTATAAAAATAACAGCATAATCTGAATCCCAAGGTTTTAAACCATGTCACTAGGGGGGCAGTGAGTTGTTATTCTTAAATGCAATTAAAACAGCTAGGGATGTTAGTGACGTTGTAATATGAATGTTTTTCTAGAGTACAATACTATAAACTTGCTGTCCCGCGGGTTGCTAGGTTAAAAACCTTAGAATTTGGGTTATGTTTGTTATTTTTATAATAATTTGTTGAATTATTATATCGTTAGTTCTGTGTCCCCTGGGTTACTAGGTTAAAAAGCTTGGGATTTTGGTCATGTTGTTATTTTTGTAGTAATCTATATACTCACTGTAATATTAAACTTGCTGTCCCCGGGGTTAATGCTTCGGACTTAGGTTATACTGTTATTTAATCAATAATTTCTCCCATCATTATATGATTAAACTCGCTGCCCTCCGGATTACTGGGTTAAAGAGCTTGGGATTTAGGTTATATTGTTAATTGTATGATAGTTCACTCAATTATATTATTTACTCGCTGTCTCCCGGAATACTGGGTTAAAAAGCTTGGGATTTAGGTACTGAGTTTTTGCAATTTTGCCTATATAGCCGTTTTGAATTCCGCGCGCTTCTAGGTGCCGCAGTCGAGAGCACTGACCTACACATATGTGCATACGTACACACAAACGCACTAAACACACGGTATACAGAATACACTATACATTGACTACATAAGTATATTTGTGGCGGAATCTAAGGAACGGTGAGACTAGAGCGGTCACCGATCCACTTCAGTTTCTCAACTTTTAAAACTTTGAAAAAATAAGACGCAATGAAAATCTAATAACTTATTCATAGAACCTCGTATGAATTAACCAATAATAAAAAGGTGTATGGCTCCCTCTTTTTTGTCATGCCTGTACGTACGGTAAAATGATGTCAAATTTTGCTTAGAAAGTATCGAAAAAAATTATTTAACTATATAAATAAGTTATTATAAATGTATTTAAAAAATCAAATATGTAAAAACAAATCAGTTCATAGACAGTGAATAAAAGTTTTAATACAAATGAATTAAGAAGCACACGATAAGAGGCAGTAAAAGTCACAGCTCAAAAGAGGTAGCTCGTGGCTAGTTGGTACGATGCTCGGCTCACGTACAATAGGTTGTAAGTTCGAATCTCGTGATTTTTGTTTCCTTTTTTTTTTTAGAATAATAATTTTCTTTCGTCATACATTTTAGGGAGAGAGAATGGAAATTGAAATTTTGAAATGCACTTCCGGTTAAAAATTCAATTCACTTCAGGCTAGGTACTCCAATTCACTTCAGTCACACATTTCAGAGAGAGAGAGAGAGAATGTTGAAATCATTGATTACTCCGTGCATAACGCGCTTGTAAAATAATAACTTTAAAAACTAAGTCGAAGAGGGGAGAGTGATGTAGGCGGATGGTGCGGGTGGGCTAAGGGGGTCAGCGAGGGCGCTTTTTGAAACTAAAAAAATTTTTTTATTTAAAACACGGTGAATACAAGCAAATTTGGGCAAGTGATTACGTAGGGACATGAGGGGGGTGTGGCACGCCACGCCGTAGGGGTGGGAGGGTCTAAATGAATAACGAACGTAAAAAACACGTGAAAATTGAATGAATGTTCTTGTGAATTTTAGTGAGCGGGGTGACCAAAATTATGTTATCCTTGCAAATATATGTATAGAAAACTTTATGGGGCCTTTCCCGTTTACTCGGAAGGTAAAAAAAAGTTTTTTCGTTAAAACATATCTCAATCGATAGCCCCTATGAAGAAAATAATCTTTTAATTTTTTGAGATTTTTCATCTTACACCAAAGCCATCAGTGACGGTCACAAATTTGAAAATATTTCTTGTACCTTATGGTTGCAAATTGTTTTGCAAAATACCCAAAAAAAACCTTGGGGTATAGTTTTATAGATTTTTTGACGTAAAATCACTTAAAAATAATTTTGCAAATACTCAAGGTTACATAAAACCCTTTTTTTAGGACTTTAAGTTAAAAAAATTATTTTAACACAGCCCGTCACAATAGTTTTTCAATTTGTTTTTTATTTTTTCACTTTATTACAAATTTTACTTACATAATTTTTAATGTAGTAGGCCTACAACAAAAACAGGTGCTAGATATTGCTAGGAATAGAAGCCACTACATTTTACGCTTTCTTTGTCGGTTTTTAAGTATTGCTATCAGACAACAATCTCATGAAGGCCAGTAAAGGATGCTGATGACAAGTCGTCAGTCAAATTTCCGAAATTTAAAATGGCGTATTAAAAAAGGCAGACATATTGTCAAAAGTTATTGTATTTCTTTAGACAAAAAAGACCATTGTCATCTACGTTATATTAAAAAAAAACATGTGTCACATTTAAAACAATCGCTGCCGCAGTGGATCCGCCATTTTAAATATCGGAAATTTGTCTGCAGACTTAACATTGGCCTCTTTTACTAACCTCGATAGGCTTGTTATTTGATGAAAGTACTTTAAAACCGACGAAAAAAAGCGTCAAATGTAATAGATTCTATGCTCAGCGCGACCTAGTGCCTGTTCTCACTGCAGGCCCACTAAGTGAAAAATCATCCGAATAGGATTTATAATAAAGTACAAAAAATTTTTTTTCAATTGCGGAACATTTTGTTACAAATTCTTTTTAAAAATAAATTCTGAAAAAAAGGGTTAAAAAAGCTTGAATCTTTTTTCAACTATTTTTAAATGATTCTACGTCAAAAAATCTACCGAACTTTATCTATTTTTTTTTTCGTAAAAATTTGTATGAATGGGTTTAAAGGAAAAATTTCTAACTTGTGACCGTCAATGGCGGCTTTTGTGTTCATCGATAATAGAAACAAATTTGAGTCATGTTTGTTCATTAGGGATTATCTATTGACATAGGTTTTGACAAAAAACTTTTATCGACCATTCGAATTGATAGGGCATGCCGTATATAGACAAAAATATATTTAATCTCGAACGGAAAGCAGGAGATGAAACAAAATTTCAACATTCTTTTAAGGAAGCAGTATCGAAACGTATAAATATATATATATATTTATACTTTCGAGTGCCGCTTGCCAGTCCCCATGTAAGATTACACCTTTAACAAATGGGTGGTGGGGCATTTTTCTTTTAATCATAGACAAAATTAAAATTACACTTTTAACCGTTGACTCTGGCCATTCTTAGAAAAAGACGTTTGTAATAGTGTGGGAAGGGGTAGGGTTTAATTGTTGACTATTTCACAAAGACAGCGAAATTAAACCAACTTTACCTTTATTTGAGAGGAGATAAGGGGGTCTGTGCCCCTAACCTAACCCAACTTTAACCTAAAATCCCAGATTTCGGTAAGAGGGGGGGGGCAAGGGGGAAGTGTTAACAGCGTCGTCGAAATTACTATAAGTTATAGAAAAATAATAATACACTGATCAATTTTGATGTACACACTTTATGAACCTTGCGATTGCATAATTTAAGAAAATTGTTAGAAAATTTTTTCATTTATACTAACAATATTCCACTATATAATTCAATAAAGAAAAAACACTGTAACAAAATTTTAACTTGATAAGAAAATTTTTCTGCTAAATATATTATTTGTCAATGTTTATTTCAGATTTGCATAAATAAAGGAGCTGTTAATATCCTTTAACTCCAGCTATGAAGTAATAATTCTATGAATGTTAATTTTATTAAAAAGTAGTGTTAGTGCTATGCTAGTCAATAATATCAACCAAACTCTTTTTTATTGATAGAGAAAATAAAGGGTTAAAGGTTTATACGAGATTGTTTTTATTAAGTCCATTTTTTTAGGGCCATCAGTAAATTATTTTAAAATCAAACAAATCTAAGATTTGGGAATGTGGACATATTTCAAGAACTTTGCAAAACATCAATTTCGTTTAATTTAATCATGCTGTAAACGGCGTTTACCGATCGTTTATTGTACTTCCGGTGTTGTTTTCCTTAAAAACTAATTTTTGTTTACTTTAAATATTTACGGCTGAGTTCGTGACCTTATGACTTTCTCATCAAATTAATAATTTTTATCATTTGCATGCCGTTTTTATTCGAAATCAGGTGTATAGAATTTAGACAATTACAAATTTTACTTATCATTTCTTCGCCCGAATCATTCAGTTTCCTAATTTCGATAAATATCTTGTCTCTTCTAACGTGGATGTAGTCATAAATATACATCATTCTGAACGGAAGAACACTATTTAACGTAATGATAGCATTTATACTTGATCAACGAAAATGTATTACGTAAAATGACTATTAAATTGTATGATGGTACTACATTTTTATTTCTAGTCGACGAAACATGATTTTGATAAGTATGATTTAGAGTTTTATAGGCACGATCACAATTTCTTTTGATCTTTGTCATCTCATTTATCAATTTCAGGAAATTAAAGACAAGTTATTTCCTAGAATTATTTAAACAAGGACTTAAATAAGTATAAGAACCTTAAAGAATATGTTTGAATATAATTATTAATGGTTTATTTTTTGAAAATTATAGCAGCAGAAATTTTCTTTTGTATATCTTTAGATGTAATTATTTCATTATCAGAATGCCTTTTTATTAGAATTTTTGCGTGTTGCAGACAACGGTTTAAAACTCAATAGTGTGAACATAAGCAAAAATTTTACCGAAAACATTTTTGTTAGTTATATCATCTAAAATTGACCCCACTTTCGTGTAGAATAACATGACTGTGAGATTAGGTATGTTATCTGGCGTCGTTTTTTATTAAGGTTTGATTAAACTCCTCTAAATTTTTTCCACTTAGGATTGCATATTACTGTTGTAAACAAATCTAGTTCATCATATTTGTTCAATGAACATTGCATCTAGATAATGATGTAATATGTTTCGAGATTTTGAAACGTATGTAGATAATTATGCGTAAAGATTACCAATGTGGTCTTCGTTTTAAACATTTTCGATCATTTGTGTGATTTCTTATGATCATTTCTTGAATCATTTAGTCGATTATGCTCTATTATAACGTATGAAAGTACCCAAATTTGTGGGTTAATGTGCATACAATGATGAATTCAAATTTCAAGTATCAGGTAGTAGTTGGAGATCTAAGAAAAAAAAACCAAAGCTCTATTAGCAATACGTCAGAAGTGCTATGAAAGTTTGCTAAAGATTTTACTCATGTGACTTTATTGGGAGAAGGGGGATGTAAGAACGGGGTTAGGAAGATTTGTAGGGTTCTTTCCTTCATGGGGTCTAAGTTGATCGCAAACTTTGAGCAAACAATAATACAAGATAATTCAAACTAATTTAACCTTTTTTAGTGAGGAGTTTCTGGGGGGTGTAGACAGGTACTAAAAAGTCGTGTTAGGCGGTTGTTGGAGGGCGCAGCGATTTGTAATAATAAATAAGAAATCGGACGAATTCATCCTAACTTCGTGGGGAG
>JAPYYV010006598.1:0-46170 GCA_030522625.1 Copidosoma aretas | reverse complement strand
AGGTCATTGATAAATAAAATAAACAATATTGGTCCCACATGAGATCCCTGCGGAACACCAGACAGTACATTGATAGGTTGAGACACCACATTTCGAAAATGCACGAATTGAACCCTGTCAGCAAGATAAGACTCAAGCCAAGCATGCATCTTTCCCCTGATGCCCATACGCCACAGCTTACCGAGCAGCAGTTCATGGTTTACCTTGTCGAAAGCTTTCGAAAAATCAGTATAGATAGCATCCACTTGATATGAGTCATCAAAAGCGCTAAATACGAAGTCTGTAAAAATCAGCAGATTACTAGCAGTAGATCTACCTCTGACAAAACCATGCTGCTGCTCAATAACATAGGAATAAAAGCAATCAGAGATCCTCTCAGCAATAATCGAGTCAAGTATTTTGGGGACCGCAATGATCAGTGAAATTGGTCGATAATTAACAATATCATTTTTGCTACCACATTTGTGAATGGGCTAAATGAACGACTTCTTTCAGAGATCAGGGCAGATCCCCGAGCTAATGGAACAATTGAACAGAGTAGCCAGAGGTTCACGCCAATATATAATACACTCTTTTATGAAAGCAGATGGTATACCATCGAATCCAGGGTTGAAGCTATCTTTCACTCAGAAGACAGCGCCAACCACGTCCTCTCATGTAATACTTACATCACTAAGATGTGCAATTTCATCAAGATTGTAATCGCAAACAACCTGCGCATTGCTATAAACAGGACTGAAATACTGCGCGAAGGAATTGGCAATAGTGTGAAGAGCGTTAAGTGTGCTGCCATTAAACAACATGGTCCCAGTATCCGTGGCACCCTTCCTAAACTTATTCACATATGACCAGAACGCTTTAACGTTAACAGATGCACTTTCCACACCACTTATAGAGTCGTCGTAGCAAGCTCTAGATTTTCGTAAACATAAAACACGCAATCTTTTAAACTCAACATAATCAGCATTAAGCCCAGTAGACTTGTACAAACAGTGTGCTTTTTTCTTATCAAACAAGAGTTGCTTTAATTTAGAATCATATCACCTAGGAAAAGTCCTACTATAAACACCACTAAAAGGTACATAAAGATCAACACAGTTATTCAACACATCATAAAATCTAGAGGCACTAACATTAATATCACAATTAGACAGCAAAACCATCCAGTCCACTTTCGATAGGTGTGAAGCAATCGCAGCGTAGTCAGCCTCCCTAAAATTCCTCCTCCTGACACCATCGTCCGCACGAGACGTCAGACCCAGACTCACATCGATAACCGCAGCAATATGATGATCATCAGTAATAGCTAACTGATCAAAGTCCTTGACAGGTTTGACAACATTGCAGTTCCCAAAAGCTAAGTCCAGCGTATAATTTTTCCGCGGATGGGTGAGAAACAGCTGAGACAGGCCATAGAATGAGAAGACCTCAGTCACTAGAAGAGCAGCATCCTGAAGCCTAGGAGAGACATACCCCAATGAGGCATAAGCAAGTGGATCTGAAGACCACACCAAGTTGGACAAGTTAAAGTCCCCAAAATAGATCAGTTCGGTAAGGGGATTCACTCTCATTACATTCCCGATATTGACGAGAGAATCGCTATATGCGGAAACAGGTGAGTCACGTGGGATATACGATGCACCAACAACAGTCACACTGGAGGTATTCTTTACCTTCACAATAACCTGATCAAGTTGATCACTACTATGACACAGTGCAGAATCAAGACTTGTGTGCACAGCAATCAAAGCACCACCACCTCGTGAAAGTCCCGTGTGCTGAGAGCTTCGATCAGACCTGTACACCCTGTACTGGGACAGTCCGAGCTCCGAGTCCAAGATGCCAGATGTAAGCCATGTCTCACTAAGGACGCTGATGTCATATGAGGGACTCGAACAGGCAACACTGCGTCTGAAACGGCTCAGCTTGTTCTGATTTTTTATGCTCCTTATGTTTTGGTAGTAGATTCTGAAGAAAGATTGTTTTTTGAAATTCTAGGTCTGCCACGCCCCTTCTTGTTGGACGGTTCAGAGTTTGAGCCAACAGCAGTCAAATTGGTGGCAGCTTTACGCTTCTTACTCTGGCTTGGGGCAGTGGAACATGAAGGCACAGCGGCACCAGATGATCCAGACGGGGAAGCCGAATCAGCATTTGCTGGTACTACCTTGTTCACCTCAGACTGTTCCAAGTCCACTATAGTGAAAGTGTTATTATTATACCTAATAGTTTTCACTACACCATTTGCATTATAAATGTCCAACTGTTTATTCAGTGCTTCCAGCTCATTTCTTTGCCAATCAGTCAAATCAGCCCTGATATAATATGGTTTCTGAATGTAATTTTTTCTTCTAATCACTGCCAATGCATCGGCCTGAGTGGGGAAAGTAACCAGCTGTTGCCTAGATTCAGCTCGCTTATTGGGATCCAATTTTTCTATGTGTCTCACTCTTAAGCCACGTACATCAACATCATGAAGTTTCGCTATTAAGGCAGATGCAGCTGAAGCATCAGCATTCAACCTTGCAAGAACAGACCCAAGGGCAGACTCCTTCAAGTTGAACAACAAAACATTGCAATCTCTGACTAACCTATCATTTAGTTCAGAAGAGATTCCACCAGCAGTAAGGCCCATGCCAGGGCTGGGCTGAGAAGATGTCGATGGTAATAGCAGGTCTAAGCCATCCTTCAGGCTCTGCAACGATTCTCTGGTAATTGAAATTTCCTCCTCCTGGGAGGCCAACTTGTCCTTAATTGGTACAATCTCTGACTTAACACATCATGGCCTCGGCCTTAGTTTGGGCACTGAATTGGGCGATGGCCCTGTCGATGGCTTCCTAAATTTTACTCTCCAAAGCAAGGCTCACTTGACTGCTCGACTGGACAACAGCAGCCGAGATAATGTTCTGCAAGAAAGGGTAAGCATTCTGCTGTGACCCAGACAATATAGGGGCAGCCGGGGTAGCAGAGTTCTCAGTCGAGAGATCAGCCACTAATCTACAAGCAGAGCAGACAATGTACGACACTTCCCTACCCCTCTCCGTGATGCAAGCTCCACTGTCATGAGCACAATCCACATGGTAACAGGAGCCGCATTTTATGCAGTCGAGATACATCAGGTCAGGGTCATCCTCAATACCGCACCTAGAGTAGCAACACTTGTCAGCACTCATCCTGACGAGTATACCAGGAACGATCAACGTACAGGTTAGGATGGACCGAATTTCCAAGGTATAAAAACAGCAGTGCAACAAGAAAACACACTGCACTAACATGCACAGAACACCAACAGGACAAGACAAACTAACTAAACAAAAATTTAACAATATTTACAATTACATTGCCTTAAATCGGTGAGAATAATAGAGTGGCAAAAAGGAGCGCACTGCAGCATCAACTTTATATTACTATAATATTTTCTTTGAGCTAATGTGACTTCTTACTATTCAGAATATTTTGACTAAGTAAATTCCAATATTATGGTTATTATAAACAAAAATTTTCCTACCTGATGTATGAATAAAATTTGTCAATGAAATATGAAAAATCTATTATAGTCTTGAAATTTGTAGTATCAAAGTAATTCATTATTTTTATATGGGTATTCTTTGCTAATTTTTTAAATACTTGTTGTCATTTTAATTCTAATTGATAAAATAATCTATTAGAGATATTAACGGTAAAACATTGAACTTAAACCAATCTCATTTTTAAAAAAAATTTTACTATTAAGGAAACAAATTTTTTTAAATATCGAAAAAATTAATTTAAAAAATGTCAATAGCATGATTAGTACTTGTTAAAAAACGAAGTTTTTCTGATTATTATAAAAAAATATTAATATAAACATTATGAATATAATGCAACAGAAGCTTTTGTTGTCTTTCTACTGAAAGTACCTATATTTACCGATGAATTATAGTAGCGTTTTCGCTGAGCTCAAAACAAATACACGAAATGAGTTAAGACTTTATACATCATCTTTACTTTCGAGGAATTATTTTTGCAGCTCATTCCACAACCTCTGATCATGATTGATATTTTTTTTAGATGAAATTTAAGAAAACACTTTTCCACAAAAGTATTGCTTTCCGTGCATACGCCCCTTATAGTATACTCTGTCTTACTCTAATATTACGAGTGATTGTTATTATTTTAGTAAAAATGACTATCTTAGAGAACCAGATTATTTTAGAACAAACTAATTATCGACCTATCAGCAACCAGATGTGTGACAAAATTTTTTTTAACTTGAACTTGTAATTCCATACGTTTTTCCATATGGAATTACGTACGGTAGTACCAATTCTAAACCCTTTATGCATTGCCATATGGTTTCACATAAGAAATGGGATACAAAATGTCGCTCTATATTTTAAGGTGGGTTTTTCAATAACTTTTTTAAATTGGACATAATTTGATACTTTAATCCAATTTCTAAAACCTTAAATTTAAATTCAAAATTTACGATGAAACAAAAAAACATTTTTGGGGGGGAGCTGGGTGGGAGTTATGGGGAGTCGGTGGTGGAGCTAGGGGGAAGCAGGGTGCCCCGGGGAGAGTTGAATCCAATTTTTTGGTGGCCAAATTTTACGGTAAAAGGAAACAAAATTTACCTTATTAGGGGGAGCGAGGGGAGTCTAGTACTCGCTTAAAATCATGCAACTATATAATATATAAAGTTATATTTGGATGATTTTGGAATGGCCTAGAAACTTCTCTGTCCCATTGAGTTTGGTCGCTTTGTCAATGCTAGTCAGTCTCTTATAGCAAGTGCTAAGAGCAGGACGCATTTCAGTTCCGCTGTACTTTCTATCATTACCACGTTTTAAGTGTATCAATATTTTACCTTTGTTATAAAGCTGTTGTATTTTCAAATAATCAAAAAGTACAGTGTTGGTGAATTAATCTACGGCCAAGTGAGTCCAAAGCCCGTTTCCCGTTCACCAGATTATCACCTGAATCGTGCCCACGGTCGCTGAAAATAAGTAAATGAATCACTGTGCTGTTCCGTCGAACTTAGCACATGCGTTAACTATTCTGCGAATAATTTTATTAAAAAGAAATAGTCAACAATTACATCAAAGCCTTAGAAATAATAACTCCACATTAACCAGAGCATCCTAAGGGAATTCCACCGTACTTACAAGTATTCAGTTCTATTCGTTTTCTTGCCGAAGAAGTAAACCAGAAAAGATGTGCCAGGGATATGTATCATCCTATGAGTCAAGTTTCCGTGTGAAAATATTTGCACATTATTTATGACACAAAAGTTGGAAATCTGCCGCACTTGATAAGTTTTTTATCTACGCCAGAGGAGCGCTAAATAATTTTACAAAGGTTTGTCATAATGATTTGTAACTAACATGTATTAATTCTAGAGTAATATTTACAGTGAATATGAAAGACACAACAATACTACTGATTTTTAATTTGTTTAAATACATTTATCAGCTTTAAGGCGACTATTCAATTCTCTTAAGTTCTTGGTGCTATTGATTGCACGTTAGTGTATATTTTAAGGCCAGCAGAACATGAGAAGGCGTATGTAAATTATAAAGGATACCATTCTTTAAATGTACAGATGGTAATGTTCTTTTTGTATAGAAGTCAAGATTTGTTTGAATATTAACTCAAAAATATTCGAGCAAATTTGAATTGAAATGTTACAATAGATTCACAGATATGTGATACCGATAGCAGAATAAGGAACATCAGAATAAGTAGTGGCTCTACAAATGATCGATTTATTTGGAGATGGAGTGAAGTGAAAGAGGAAATAAATCGCTTAAGAACCAATCATGATATCGTGGAACAAGGAGGATCTTACTTTCTTATTGGTAAGGAAAAATTGAAGATTGTGTGAAAAAATGTTTCATATGTAAAATGTTAGCTGTACAGGAAATTAAAGAATGCATGGTATATCTTAAACAATTACTCTGAACGTTATATAATCCATACTACCTAATTCTTTTTGCGAACATATATATGTATTTTTTTTTTATCAAAGAGAATTAATGTATGAATGTATTATAATTTTTACCATCATTATTATTAATATAGTGGTCGTTCCATATACAAGCGGTAGATTATGTTTGATGGTGAATGCAATTCATTTTATAACGTATAGGTGATAGTGGGTACACCACATCTCTAGTTTTAATGACACCTTAGGCCAGGACAGAGGCAAATACACTACATAGCCGATTCAATCAAACTTTAAAGAGCAGCTAGAAGCGTTATTGAAAGGAGTTTTGGCATTGTAAAAAACAAGTGGAGATGTATCCTATCGGTACAATTACATCATACCCCGCTGACTGCAGCAGTCATAATAACAACCGTTGCCACTTTACACTTTGCATAATTATATTTGACAAAATGGGTAAGAAATGCAATACTTTTACATTAAATGTGCCTTTGAGTACATTAGTTTTTTATTTAAAAAATGTCAAAATCTGTTTTGCGTAAACTTTTCTCCAGAACATGAAAACGACAGCCATTTAATTAATGATGTACCCGAGGACGATGGCGACGATGATGATGATGATGATGATGATGATGATGATGATGATGATGATGATGATGATGATGATGATGATGATGATGATGATGATGATGATGATGATGATGATGATGATGATGATGTTGATGATGATGATGACGATGATGATGATGATGATGATGATGATGATGATGATGATGATGATGATGCAAGAATGAATGATCATTATGCAGAAGCTGCTAGGGTTCGTCAGGACTTTGCTTAATTATATTTTTGATAACACAGCAGCATTAAGAGGATGAAAAAGTAGATTTTTAATTTTAATTTCGCGCCATCAGCCTCTGTCGATAACTATTCGTTTTTTTATTGTTTATTTGAAAATGGATGCAACATCAGTAAAATCCAAGATCGCAAGCACTAGATACTAGAACTTTTAATTACTATACAAAGTTTGAAGTTGATATGTGAACGGCAAATTCAAAAATTTCTTGCTTCGACCTTTTTTTTGTTTGAAGTGCAAAACCTTTAAAAGTTCTCGTTTATGTATCAACTCCAAACTTTCTACAGTAATAAATACTATTGTTATCTATTGCATGCGATCTTGGATTTACTGATTTTGCATCCGTTTTCAAATGAACAATAAAAAAATGGTTAATTACTGACAGAGGCTGATGGCGCGAAATGTTAATTTAAAATATACTTTTTCATCCTCTTAACAAAATTTCAAACTGTTTCATTTGCTATTCCCTGGTTTGTATTGCTTATGATTTAATTACAGTTACTCGATAGAATTTCGTTTGAAACCACATTAATGAAAATTTTTTTTTCATTTTGTCGTGGGTCAATTCAAGGAATAAGTAAGGACACAAAATTACGATAATCATGTGAAAAGAGTTTAAAATCATAGCCATGTATACACCTATCTCTATATATATATAGAAAAACACACGCGAGATATTGTGATGAATCGTTTATTGTGTCTTTAATGTATGTTTTACCAAAGTAAATCATGTAAATGTTCAGCGGGATTTCCGCCGTACCTTTTTTCTTTATTTTATGCATCTTTAATACAATCGCCATTAAAGTTTGTATTTACATTTAAGTACCAGCGCAGTCACTTGATGTTGCTTTTACTTTATCAACTACTAGTCTCTTAATAATTAGTTTGTGCACTAATCGCAATGACTTTCTATTAGTCGTGTGGAATCTGGTCTTACCAAATTTGTCGTCGTAACCTCATGACCAAAGTTCTCTGTAACTTTCTTTTTTTGTCTACGCCGGAAACAAAAGAATATTGCACATTATGCAATTTTGTTGACTTTTTGGTGCTTATACGACCATCGGAGGTTACTCGAATAAAATGAAGAAAAAAGAAAGAATTTAAGTTGTTTCTTTGATATTCATTCGTGCTAATGCTAATTTTTGAATCATGCTTACCACACCAAAAAGTCACGGACATGTAAGGTAAATGTCCCAATCATGAAACAACATGTCCTATTAAATGAAACAGTATAAAACACCTTTTAATTAGTCAATTTCAAAATATTTTATCGTGGAAAAATTATTACAAGAGGATCAAAGTAATAGCAAATGCAATCAATAAAGATCATACTTAAATCAAGGATTATTCACGGAAAAAAATTTTTTCTTGAGTTTCAGTGTTTCAATACCGGTACAGTTAGAAACATAACCAAAAATACTTGATGTCCGGGTAATTAAATCACACAAACTTAATTTAAATAACACGTACGTTCCATCAACTGGGACATCATTGTAAAGCGTGTCCTAATGTTGGAACAGGTAGTGTTTTATCTGACAGACACCTATTTTGTCTTAAATTTTTTTGATTTAGAGACATTTAAAATTGAGATAAAATTCTGAAAAGATTAAAAATCAATGAGGAATGCAAACGCTATCGATAACTGTTAAAATTTTATGATTCTAGTAGACAGAGAATTTTTCATGAATTTCTGAGGAAAATTTTTCCAAAAATGCGTTTCATAATTGGGACGTTTACCTTACCAATCAGAAAATAAAAATAAACGTGACATTGCAAATAGATACTTTTGAAAATCCTCGTTTGCCTTAAATCATGTACCCGTATGTACACGTATTCGCGAGTCTCCATCATTATATAAGAAAGAGTAATATAATAAGTATGGTGTAGCGTTTTATTATACAATACAAACGAAAAAGAATTAACCGTTAGGTAAACAATTTTTTTTCTATAAATTACTTGCAAATAAATAACTAACAAGTTATAAACATTCGGCCCCCTTGGTTATTAGAATCAAGTCTACTAGGTTAGGAGTATTCAGCATTTGTGATATAAATTATCGTGCAGAAATTCCCGCATTTCAACAAACTTGATAAAAATTATTTTTGCAATGTATTGTTTAACGATCATTTAAACACGGTTCACCTCGGCTCTCACGGTTAATTACATCTTTCTACTATGAGAGCCACGAAACGAGTGTAATATCAATTGTTGGTCACAATAATTATTTATACAATTTACTACTGATTCAACAATAATGACCCTCTGGGATGTTGTATTGTACTGTATAGTATTATGGGGTTAAAGTGCTGAGATTGGAAAGCTTGAGATGAGGATGATTTATTTTGGCCTTTTTGAATTTTCTTGCGTTGTAGGTACCGTTGGTGGAAGAACTCAAAGCCAGTGGTACACAACGCAATCTTGCGCCCTACTACCTCGGGCTCGCTCGCTCTCTCGCTCACTCGCTCGTTCAGCAGCCTGAGGGATCGCTGGGAGCACCCTGGTCGGATGCACATGAGTGGCGAATCCTATTTTTCCTACCGAGGGTGTACTAGAGTTACTAGGGTTGAAAAAGTGCCCGAGGTAGGAAACAGTACATTACGCTCCTAGGGCACAAAGTACAAACATGAGTGCCCAAAGGGTGCGGTCGGTATACGTTTGCACCCAAGTCGCGGATTTTGTGTTTTTTATTCAGGGCAAAAATCGCGGCCCAAGAACGCAAAGGACTTGCTGCCCTTTGTGCCCTGTAAGAATAGTGGTTTTCCTACGAGATTATAAAGGCTTTAATTTGTAAACTGAGAGGTTTACGGCACGAGCCGTATGCGAGGGACATAACGAGGTTCGTAAAGAAGCTTTTACGATCGAGTTACGAATGTTTTTTTTTCCCACTGAACGTGTATCAGGGTTCCAAAAAGGCCCTAAGTAGGAAAAAACTATTCATTACATTTACTGTAATACACACTCATGTGCAAGTCATATTTATACTTGTAGACTATAAGTTTAATTTTTCTTCATCTCACAAGTACTTGTATAAATGCGTTGAGCCATTTTTAAAAGAGATTGATAATTTTGAGGTGCAGACATACTGGAAGTGTAATAATTTACTATCGCGATTATTACGTTTATCAGAAGCATTTGAGTTACCTTTTTGGCTAACACTACGCAATGCCACCAACTGAATGTTTTTAGATTTTATCGTTCGATGTTTTTTGGAACGGAATAATAAAATAGTAGCACCAATATGTCACAATATGTATATAGTAATGAACTTCTGCTGTTAGTAGTGTTGCTGATAAGTGCCCGTGCACGATTCGAGTCGATGGGATTTTTTTTTTATTCTATGTATTTTGACCTCCTGAAAACGATAAACCATGATGTTTGTCTTTATTTGTCTAAAATTAATTCTTATTGACGATTTTAATAACAAATTAAAAAATTAATTTTGTTTGCTTAAAAAAAATTTCTTTAGATTCTTTGGCTCATTTCTCGTCGAAATGCTTATTTAAACATTTTTCGTGAACTCAATAATTTTTGAGTAAACAATTCTTAAAGTTCTAAAAAATAACGTTTTTACGATTTTCAACAACGTATTACTCAGCTGTTACTGCATTATTTTTAACTAAGGTATACTTACAGTGCATGCATTAATTAACAATACTGCAGCTGCCAAGTTGCGGATTGTTATAAATCTTTTTTCATCTAAAATAACACATCTGAAGGTACCATTTGAGCCGAGGTGAGTTGAAAATAATGCAGTAAGAGCTGAGTAATACATCATTGAAGATTGTAAAAACATTTTTTTTTCGAACTTGAGGAATTTTTTGCTCAAAAATTATCGAGTTTACGAAAAATGTTCAATTGAGAATTTCGACGTGAAATGAGCCTATGAATCTGGAGAAATTTTCATCAAGCAAAAAAAGTGATTTTTCAATTTGTTATTAAAAATTGTCAATAACAGATAATTCCAGACAAATAAAGACAACCACCATCGTTTATCGTTTTCCAGAGGTTAAAATATATAGAATAAAAAAAAAAATCCCATGGACTCGAATCGTGTACGGGCACTACGGGCACGTATCAGCCAAACTCTACTATGTCGAGGGGTCTACAATTTTTAATGTCTCATTAAAAAAATATTAAAGAAATACAATTAGTATTTAGGTTTTAATTGAAATTTATTTCACAGAAGAACTTAATTTACTTGGTAATTAAATCTTTTTTTAATCAAGAATGAGAGTGAACTGTTATCTGATCGGCATATCAATTAACAATTAAATTTGATTGTACGTTGAATGTACATCATAAATGACATCAATTCCCAATCGATTGCTTTTTTTATGAAATTAAACTGCCAAATGCATCTTCTTCAGGATTCAGTAACAATCTAAATTTTATTTAAATCCTCAAAAGTAAAACTTAATTCTTAATTGATTTGTATTTTATTGAACAATTGAATGTAATTGTTAATTAAACTTGTTACTAAATAAAAATCAACTTAATTGTGTATTTATTGGTTTCGTATTAGTTATTGCTTAAATTTTTGTACCAAAGGTGCAAAGTACAAAAATCGCGCTCGAAGGGTCGGATTATTGTAGTTCGTGCTTGAGTTGCGAAAGGTGTTAATCTTGCCGAGAACAAAAAGTGCAGTTTGGCGCCCATGGATACACTTTGGTCCCGCAAAGTGATTGAAGGTAGTTTTATCCCAAATTTAATTACTGATGAGATCTTTACAAAACTCGGAACACAGCTGAATTAACGCATAATAGGTACTCATTTAACTTTTCGTAAGGCTGGGTTTCCTAGGAAGCTAAATATTGATGTTTACAGTTTTCGCACTTTAACATGGATCCTCACGGCGAAATGTGTTTTTCTTGGCTTTAATAACGTGTATTATACAATATAATGATAAACTTTTGATGATATTATTTTACATAACACAAAGACATCTAATAATCTTAAATAGATTCATTAAATACCTCGATGATGCCTGTAAGGTAAGAAATAAATTAATAATTGTAAAAAAAAACTGCTGAAGGTGATGTTTTCATACGAGCACGAAAAAGACAGATGACATGAGTTCAGTACCCTTATTTGACTAACTGACTAGGGATACAACCATGTTCTTAGACAAATCAAAGAAGTCGAAAATCGATATGTTGCAAAAAAGTCTAGTGCATTGTGTGATCACCCATGTGAAAAATGAGACCTTATCATAGTGAACAACCTTAGGTTTAGGATGGAACGAATACTTTTTATACTACAAAAAAATAGTTTTTTAAACTTGAAACTCGTTTTTTCCAAAAACACAAAAGTGCACTTGATCTGTTAGTCCAGAAAGCCACAGAAATGTTTTTTACAGAATTTTACAATGCATTGCTGTTTAGTCAACAATACAGACTATTTATTGAAGAATCATTAAATGTTTAAGTGGATATGCGAAGAACTCGGCTGACAATGTCCTTAACGGTCGAACGTTTGGATCGTAGCAAAACCGTATCGAGGTTGCCCCAGTTTAAAAAAATGTACAAGCAACAGGAGCTCATACAACGTTAATACTTTTATTACAAAAAATTCATGTGAGCAGCATACAGGTATTAATAATAATGTCCCCTTTTGTAAGATGGGGACTTCACCAGCATGGTGACATCACAATCAAGCGTTTTATAAATGCTGTCTCTTTGCTAAAAAAAATGTCAAAAAAATTACTGAAAGAAATTCTAGGAGGAATTTGTCATCCAAGGTCAAAGACGTAACCGAATCAGAGCAACAATAACAATGACCTGAAGAATAGGGACGTAATAAGGACAAAGTAACTATATTGGGGTGTCTACCCATCAATATAGATAGCAATCATTAGCGAAAAAAATAAATGCACATCTCCCAATTTCTAAACATTTAACAATATTGTAAAAACATTGATCAGCAAAGCTGCAGGTTTTGCTCCAACACAAATCAAAAAATTAAATCTTGAATAATTACAACCGTCAAAAACAAAGTCTCTAAGATTACATTGAGTTCTTGTGGAATTAAAGTTATTTTATTTATTACTATTGCAAAGCTGACAACAATTGATTGTTATAGAATAAATTAATTTTTACACATGCTATTTCGTTCTTAAATTCTATCGAAAAACTTTACTCACATGTACAAATTGAAGCTGATTTCATTTCATGACACTTCTCAAATCGTATTTCAGCCTTTTACTCGAACATATTGATTATCTGCACCAACAGCATCTTTCTTGGTTTCAAACCTTGTGTTTGCTTCTTCATAGAGAAAGCTTTGTATCAGTAAAAGAAATTTTATTCTAGAAATATATTAGAAATGTCTTGTACAGTGTCTAAAGTTAAAAAATACAATTTTCAGAAAAAGACTGTCTGTGTGTGTGCAACCAGCATATGTATGCGTATATAACCAGTCATATCTCAGAATCACAACAGTAGATTTTAATGATTTTGGGTTTAAAATTTTTGTTTTATTATCCTTATGGTCACTTGGAAAAAAAGTGTAAGTTTTACACCTTCTTTAAGTTTTTATAACAATTTTTATCGTCGAAAAACGGATTATTTACATTTTTAAGGGTGAAAAAAATTAAATTTTTATTTTTGAATAGTAACATCTAATAGAGCTTTAAAATAGCTCTATTTTTCGTTCGATATTGTCTTGATGAATTATTTTATTTAGTTTTTGTTGAATAAATACTTAAATTTTTGAGGAAAACTACTCATATCTTTGTAAAAAATTGAAAAGTTGGGATGATAAAAAGATTTATGTAAAGTTTTTTTTCATTTTTTCAGCTGTCTATAAAAAATTTGAGTATCAAACCTTGTTAACGGTTTTATAACAATTTTTATGGACATGAACGGGTTTTTTTATTTTTCTAAGGGTTTAAAAATCAAATTTTAAATTCTAAATAGTAACATTTAATAGCGCTTCAAAGTGTCTTTATTTTCCATGTTAAATAATCTTTAAAAACTATTTCGTTTGGTTTTTATTTGAGGAATACGAAGATTTTTGTGGAAAATCAGTCATATTTCTGTAAAAAATTAAAGAGTTGTGGTAATAAAAGTATGCATAAAAATTTGTCCATTATCCATTCAATTATCTACAAAAAAGCTCGAGTTGTATACACTATTAAGTTTCTTATAACGATTTCATGGTGAAATAACGGGTTTTTTTTAAGGTTAAAAAAACCTTAATTTAAGATCTAAATTATAACCCACGATAAAGCTTTGAAAAATCTTCATTTGTTATTTTAAATCATCTTGATAAGTTATTTTTATAATTTTTGGAAAAGAAATACTAAGATTTTTATGGAAAACCAGTCATATCTCTGACAAAAACCTGACAACTTGTGATGATACAAATATCTATACATATTTTTGTTTATCCTTTTAGCTGTCTAGAAAAAAAATTTGTATCTAATACGTTATCAATTTTGTTATTACGATTTTTTTGTTTAAAAAAATGGTTTTCTCGAATTTTCCAAGTCAAATTTTTTTTTTCATGATTAATAATAATTGTAATCAATAGAGAATAAGAATAGTTTTATCAGTGACAAGTGCTATTTTTACTATCAGGTGCGCACGATGCTTTCAAAAAAGTAAAAGGTACAAAAATGATTCTTGAATATTTTTTTAGTAATCAGTCGCTAAAATTACTTACAATATAAATGAAGCCAACATATCCTGCAAATCACCACTTACAAACTAACTTACTTCATTTTCCGCTGTATTTCTATAAAAAATTTATATTTTGTATTTTCTTTAGTTGTCAAAAAAAAGTTTTAATCAGCAAAAGATACGATCAGGGACAGATCGTGAATAATCATTTATGTTGAAATAATATTCCGTTTAATGTTATAAGTTTACAGGACTCGCAGAAAAGTCATGCGCATAGGAATTATACAATAATAACGATCAATATACAGCTGTCATAACTTATCCTTCTCGATCATACACTGTAAAAAATATTAGTGTATAATTAGAAGGAGTTACTTTTTTAAGGGTGAACAAAATTTAATGAGAATTCGTTAATAGTAGCTTCTGAAAGAGCTTGAAAATAGCTACATTTTATTATTCTAAATTATCTTGATAAGGAATTTTGTTTAGTTTCTATTACAGAAATACTAAGAATTTTGTGGAAAATCAGTCATATCTTAGAAACCCTTCGAGTGATTTTGATGATTCAAGGATCAAATGTGTGTTTTTATATCCTTTTATCGGGTTAAAAAAAATTCAAGTTTCATACCTCATTAAGGATTTTACAACGATTTTCTATGTCCAAAACGCGCTTTTTGCTACTGTTAGGGTAAAAAAATTTACATTTGATTTCTGTAATAGTTGTATCTCATAAAGCATTTAAACAGCTTCAATTCAAATTAGATAATTTTTTTACTTTAAGGTAAAGTACCCAGTAGTGGAACAGATACGGAAACCTATGGCAAAATGTACAGTTCTTTAATGTCATACAATCGAAATAGCAAAAAAAAAATTTTCTGCTATTCAGGCCTGTGATTTCTGAGGCGGTTGGAAACGGAACAGTTTAATTAAACTTTTTAAATAATTAGAAAAAAATTATTTAGTAAAAGGTTCAATGGATCTAGCAGTGAGAGACCATTTTTTAAGGTTGTACGGGTAGTGGAACGACATAGGACCCAGAAGTAAAACAATATAAAGTAATTAATGTTTATGCAAATTTTACCATGATATTCATCATTTGCCGATGAAATTATCAAAGTGTAATGATAAAAACAAATAAAAATCATAATTTGAAGTAGAAAAACATGTGTAAGAATAAGTTGCATATAAAGTACATTATAATAAGCAGTAGTTGAGGTTAGGAAACCAATTTTAAAAGAATATTTTTATAATCGCATTTTGTGATTTAATCTCTGATTGACTATCACTGATGAATAATAATATTGAAGTAGCTTTATGAATATTATCTTAAAAACCACATTATTTACTATTAAGTGAATAGGAACATCAGCTGTCTTATTTGGTTCCACTTCTGGTGCATCATGCCAAAACTGTACCTGTACAGAAACATGTAAAATTATACATACATAATGTAAACATGAGACCCCACAACCTGCAAAATATCTTCTAAAAAGTATAATTAAACGACAGAAGTAAAAAAAGTCCAGCTCACTACATTAAAGTCACTTGAAGAAAGGTGTTGAAAAGTTACGATTTTGTACGTATTGCTTACTTACGGGCCTATCAAGCCATCTATATCATGACATTAACAAGTACCTCAAAGAACTATCTTTATTTGACAGTTACTACATCAAATCATATTAAAAAATCCATGGACTGATAGGATGATACGTGAATATGATTGCATATTTTTTTTCGCTGGTTAACGATCCTCTAATAATGAGTAATTAGAACTAACGGACGTCGATCCACTTTTGGAACCATTTTTGCAATCGCTCCATTACTGGGTACTTTACTTCATGCCGTTTTTTTTTATTAAAGAAAATCTACAATTATTTTTCTTAGATCCGTCATAGCTTAGAAACCCTCTAAATCGTTTCGATGAACTAGGGCTCAAAATGTTTCTTTTTACATCCTAATAAAGGTCCACTAATGGATTCGACGTTACATGCCCTATCCTAGCTGTTTTAACGATTTTTGATTTTAAAAGACGACTTTTGCTGTTTTTAGTGTAAAAATTTTTAATTGATTTCGTCAATAATTATATTCTATAGATAATTATATGGCTTCATATAATTAAATAATATTTTAGCTACAAAATGTTTATATTACGTATATTGATTTCAGTAATAAGTTCTGATTATTTATTGAATTGTGTTCAAATTAAAAAAATTTTGACAATTTTTTTGGTGGTTTCCGAGTAAAAATTATAATCTTATTTTTAAAATATTTCCACGTCATACAGCATAGCTTTTTTCACGTTTCAAATAATTCTAATATTTTTTTTTTTTTTTTACTCAAATAATCGCAGAATAATACTGTTCAGGAAGCTTTGTGCTAATTTATTGGCAGCGGTTTTTTGAACTTCTCTAATGATTCCCGCAAAATTTCAATTCCGGAAAAAAAATTTTCGTCTTCCACACTTGTCTAGGTTGGAAAATATCTCCTCTTTTTCCTTGCTTTATTTTAATAATTCGATCGCTAGACATCCTGCCACTTCTCTTACGCATTCTTACATGACATTTTAAACTATTTTTGTTTCTGAAATAGCCGATCCCGATTTTAATTATAAAATCTTGCTTACCGTTATGGAAAAAGAAATGTCGAAAGCTACTACACGACGATAAAAAAGGCGGAGCAAAAAACGGTTGGCCGAGTAATATGCTGCAGATAAAAACAGGGACGACGCTAGCAGTACGGAAGAGGCGGCCGAAGAAGAAAACGACGCGGCTCCTCTCCGGCAGGACATTGACGCAGATTAAAGTGATCGAATCATTGTTATTTATCAACAGATCCATGATAAAGAGGACTCTGTTATTGGAGATGAGGCTTCCATATTTTCTGTCCTCGAACCACACATTGAGATTCTTGAAAAATTGCATCAAGCTCAACTTGATCATCCATTACCACCTCCATCCCCAAAAATGCCTTGTAATAACGTTCTGCAACCTACTTCGAATAAGAGTAATAGTAAGTAAAAAAAAAGTTTCGTGCGATGCGTAATGTTCCGTTACTGTAAGTTTTATTTGCTATGTATACATTATGTAGGTAACGGGTTAAAAATTGTGAGCAATGAAATGTTAACCGACGATCAAGGAAAAATTTTGAAAGCAAATACGATACGGGCTGGAGGTACTCATGTGTGTATGTATTTTTTTTAGCATTATGAATTATTTTCTTTAAGAATGTAACCACGCTAACTTTAACGATTTTAGAAAATGAAGCGGTAAAGGATAAAAAATGAAAAAATGTGAACAAACGCCAGAGAACCAACATTCGGAAAATGAAAATTGGTAAGCAATCATTGAAGTACAAATAAGTTGTGGAATCGCGTAATACAATCTTAAAAAAAAATGTGTTGGGATTGCGCTCACAAACGGTAGCAAAATATGTGGTGCATGAGATTATCAATCCAGAAGTTTGTCGAAATTAGGGCAGAAGTCCTATTTCCACTGTTGGTAGGAGTAATTAGTAGATTTTCTTACAAAGAGGGGAAACGGAACTTCCGCACGAATGCGATATGGAACCACGAGATGAAGCCAAGAGGGCGTCACAGTTACGTTCGTGAGGGTGTTCCGTTCCCCCTCCATGTAAGATATAGTATTTTTTTCCATCCTTTGGGTGACAGTTCGTAGTTCCGATGTTCCATTAAGGTGTGGGTAAAAGTACTTATTCTTCTAGCCTAACCTAACCGTGGAACTGCAAACTTCCGCCCAATGGATGGAAAAAATATTGTTTTCTTCATCCCTTGGGCAAAAGTACGTAGTTCCGCCGTTTGCTTTCGCAAGAAAAAGTAGCACTTTTACCCACTGCTAGAGCGTGTTGCGCGGGCAAAAGTAATTTTTGACGACATAGTATAACCTCACCTGTTCTTTGAGAAGGCCAGTCCGAATGTAGCCTAATATAAATAAACGTTGTCACGCGTACATCTGACAGATATACCCATCATAGGTTTACGTTGACATCTTTAAAGAAGGAGGTATGGGAGTGTACGAGTATTACAAGTACGAGACGTAAAATCAAGAGAAGAGCTCCTTCTTGTTCATAGTAAGAATAATACACAGCATACCTGCTTCCAAACAAGTTGTATCCTTATACATATACGAATTCATTTTGAAATCTTATTTTCATTGCTAGGAATATGTGTGTTTTGTCGAAGAGGCGAGTATCGAAAAAGAGCAGACGAATATTGGCCAACCCTACCGTAAAAGTAAAATTGTAACCACGCAGTGCGGATGTCGACCGTTACTTAACTGTGGTTGATGAAGGCCGTAGATCTTTTTGATGAATATTGCTGGTGACAGGACAGCCTAGCAATTGGCCTGTTTCAGCAAAACGTCGTCAATATATTCCGAAGGCATAATAACAGTACTTACTAAAAATATTGTTAAATACGTCTTATATGCCAGAAATCTTGTTGTACTTTAGCAGGACACAAATTTCATGTACTATATTACGTATTTTATTACTATTAAAAATATCATAATTATGAAGAATGTACTTGCAAACTAATGAAGGTTACTAGTAACAGAATCAGGTGTAGCTCAGTAGTAAGAAACCATCTCAATCAGTACATTACAACCCCAAGTAGCAGACGCTAATCTCGAGCCAGGAGTGGTTATGGCCGTACCTTTATTTTTATTATTATTTGTAATAGACGTCTTTCTTGCATCATATTTGGTGATTAAAAAAATGATCATGTTTGAGTCAGTGTTACGGACAAACATTGTACGGCAAACAGCTAAATCGATCTGATATTGAATTAATTCATTAATTATCGAATAAAATGTGAATTTTTTTGTAAACAATAACTTCTTGAAATACTTTTTATTAGTAATGTTGATGCTAAACAAGGTCGTCAACTGTAAGTGTCGCGAAAATTTGAGACTTTGTTGTGTTATCAGTCTGGTGGCATGACATTGGCTCAATTTTTTTCTATCCAACACATGGCGTGTTTAAGACACTCGAGACAAAAACATTTTTTGGCTTGCTTGTATTCGAAGTACAGAAGATGGAAAAGCACAGTAAAAGAAATTTTTTTTTTTTATACTTACACATACCTTCTTGTTCAACTTATCACGTCTTACATGAAGTATCTTTTGAAATTGTGTAATGGTAATATGAAGTGTCAGTACGTATTTATTAACTTATTTATACTTGAAACAGTAACTGAAACTGTGAAAAAAAACATGGACATGTTATCAGAAATTTGTTGCTTGAAGCGCGCAAAATAAAAAACTTCTTGTTAAAACTTGCCATGTTCTTTTCTCATAGAATCTAGGAATTTTCGTAGACGAATGAGATATAGTTTGTTTAAAACAAGCTTAAATTTTCATAAAACATAACAAAAAAAATGCTAGACAATGACGGTTATCGTTCTGGAAAAATAATGTGATAAATGTCGGGAACGTAATCGTTAAAAAAAAAGTGTATTCTATGGGGATAACGGTATCTTGATGGTAAAACCTTATTTTTATGTTATTTACAATGATTTTAGTCATGAAATGTGATTGTCGTTCTTGCTCTGACAGAATTAACGGTAGTTTCACTATTATGTTTTAATTTATTTTATATTCGCAGATGCAGCAATATTATAATATATCATTGAACTTTTTAGTGGAGAATTAATAATGCAACAACAGTTGTCAACAGTTTGTAATCTGGTCTTGTCAAATATCTGAAATAAAAGTAAATCATCAAAGTGTGTCATAGTAACAGTAAAAATCGTTTTATTAGATAATATTCTTGTTGTACTATTTAGCTGTTTTGTATTATTTATGATTGTCAATTATTTGGACCTATTCAATGTTAAGTACTCATGCTGTAGTAAGTAAAGGGATCAACTTGAAGAAAGGCCACGCTAAAGTGCATGAATGAATGAATTGAAGTATTAAGTGTGCTATTTGAATCTCAGAAGTAGTTGATAAATTGAGCGTGTATATCTGTAGCTTTAAAAGCAGAACCTCTTAGTAATTGATTCCATTTTTCTTTGCTTAACATTTTTTGTACGATGTTCGTCTTGGGATGCTTCCACATGCGGTGGACTTTAAGGACGTTCGGTACAGTTAGCGGGGGGAAATGCTTGAGGGGCAAGGGGAAACAAGCGACGAGTGAAGATCTTACAACGCTGTGCAGATATTCAGTAGATATACCCATTACCCACAGTCATGAAATATTTTTATAATGCATAGACATATACACACACGAATAGATTTCTGTAGCGGCACACACGAATAGATTTCTGTAGCGGAAAACGACTTTGAGGCTTGTGGCTATCTGGCGAGTGAAGCCGGAAGCGCGAGTCGCTACACGACGATGCCGTAACGTTTCTGGTGCACTGTTATTTATTATTTTATTCATAAATGAATCAGATGATCGTCGCGAAACTTGATATACATTACATTAATAATATCATCTGTGACATATAAAAAATTGGCGAAATTCAATGGGCCAATTTTCTTAAAACTAAGTTTTTATCAATTTTCCCATAAGCGACCATGTTAAATGACTGAACTTTGAAATTTAATATCTCAAAAACGAATCAGATAAACCTCTTAAAATGTTGACAGGTTTATTGTAACAACAATAAGAAAGTCCTGTTAAAATTAAAAAAAAAATTCATTGGAGAATTTTATCTCTACCGAACGTCCTTTAAAAGTTGTAATTTATTGAAGTTGGAAGGGTTTGCTGCCAAAAAAGTCTATATGTATTTGACTAATGTAACGCTACGTATTTAAAAAATCGTAGTTTTGGTGAGCTTAGCATGAAATCATTGTCCTTTCTTTTGATACATAAATAATGAATGTAAATTGTTATACTAAAGTTTTGCAATCATACTTTTCATTTTGTACTCTTCACCTTAATAATTATAGTTTACGCAATTTTGAAAACGTAGCTTTCACTAATTTCATAGTCTCCTATTTCAAACTACAGATATTCGAACCCTTTTGGTATCATTGTATACGTAGCATTCGTAGTATTTCCACATATTAAGGTAGATAATCTGTGTACCAATTATGTCAAGTGATTGTAGTCGGTGATTGAGCGTTTAAAGACAATTTTGCAGGTCAAGGATGGATATCAATTTTTGTTACCTCAAACAATAAAACCTTATATTCAATGTATTTATTTATTCAACTATAACTACTAGTATTGACGTATTTATAAACTGTTACTATTATGAATTGTAATTCAATGTAATTGTTTGACACAATTTCTTTTATTTTACCCCAGCACTCCTTCATTCTGGAAAACTAAGATGGATATAAATTGTTAATATGTGTAGTATTTTGTATCAAAAGAATTAAATGTGTCTTTTAAGTCTTAGAACTGTCAAGTTTGAAATATCTACGTTACTTTAAAAACTTTTTATTAATGTAAAAAGATTGATGTGTGACATACTTTAGATTCAAGAACCATTCGATATGATAGTTGGCATGGATTTTTTACATCGATTTGTGAAATGATATATATTTCAATCGTTAAAAAATTAAACCAACAGAACACCGTATTTTTGTGAGCATAACTCAATTAATTTCATTACGATTTGATTTTAGCCTACAGATGTACCGAAATTTATTTTCATTAAAACTGTTGCATGTGGAACTGATTTTTTTTTTCCATTCCTTGGGTGGGTTTGCAGATCCACGGTTAGGTTAGGCTAGAAAAAGAAGTACTTTTACCCACACCTTAATGGAACAGCGGAGCTACAAACTTTGACCTAAAGGATAGAAAACAATTTTATTTCTTACATAGAGGGGGAACGAAACGCCCTCACAAACGTGACTGGCGCACCCTCTTGGCTCCGCCTCGAGGCATCCGCGTCATATCACGTTTGTGCGAAAGTTCCATTTCCTCTCCTTGCAAGAAAATCTACTATTTTAAGCTTTAATTTGCAGATCCAAAAGAGCGAAGTCCAGACTTGCATGGATAATATTAAATTGATTGTTGTTGTACGGGATGAGTCACTGCTTTTCTAATGAAAAATCTATTTCAAGTACATAAGATTAACCTACAACAAGTAGAAGACAAGACAGTTGTAAGTTCGTACAATCATAGTTCTTACAAGAAGTCCAAAAATTTTTTATAGAGACTTGTAAATATACATAAAATTGGCATGTGTTCCAAATATCTTATTTGTGCGTTCAACTGTTAAGTAAAAATTTGTCGACACATTTGTTTTTTTCTTTTTCTTCCTTTTATGCTAAAAAGCCTGCGTGATTCTTTATGCTTTTTTTAACAGGTTATTTCTGATTGTGCGTTCATATACAAGCATGATAGTAGTCAATGTAAATACTTACAATTGTATGATAGTAGTACATAGTTGTTTTCTGTGTTATAAAAATATTTTAAGATTAAAGACAAGTTGTTAAAGGAATATATTTGTCGATAATAGAATGTTATCGAGAAGCACGTATATTTATTAGCGTTTTGAAAAGTTTCCACCATTTTAATAGAATGATCATAATACAATTACGGTTCTAAAAGAAGTATCAACGAAATAAGTTGTAATTCTGTATTGTATTGGTAATTTACAATAAAAAATTTTCCAAACGAAGCCCGAATACCGTGTCTTTTTCTTATCTGGTGCATAATTATTGCAAATAAAAAAACAAGAATTGGTTCTTTGTCTTGTGATTTGGTCATATCTCAATTACACGCTATGAGACAAATAAACAAAAACATTTGACGCATGGAAGTCGTCTTTTGTAATCATGCATTGACAAGTAGCAGTAACTAAGAAACGAAGAAGTTACTTTATAAAAGTTAGACGCTGGGAAGTAGGACTTTTTTCAAACTAATGTTACTCTAACTGTGTAATACCCCATTCTTCGGTAACCTGCAATATGCCGGCTGCTTGTCTGTTTATTTTTATTAATATCACTATTTTTGCGATGATATTTTGCTTGTTAGTTACTTTGTCCCCAAAAAGCGACTTTTCAGATGTATTCATGCTTAATTAAATTGTCACTATTGAATCGTTCAAAAATTTTAAGTAAAAAAAAAAACTAATTAGTATAGACTAAATAACGAATCTATTATCCTACCTTTTATCCTTCGTATATTACACACACCAAAAATGTAAGTAATAAGGAGATGGTTTTCTCCGCAGTGAAAACAACTATTTCGTTCAGTTTAGCATTAACTTTCTTCTCGATTTTACGACCATTGCATTTGTTTTATTCGTAATAATCATGCATTTTTAACGTAAATAAATACTTTAGAAATTTTCCGATAAATGCACTTTGGGTGGGATGGTTTTTGGATAATTCAACCTTGGGTGAACTTGTTTTTAGAAAATTAAGGCTTCGGAAAATAGGCCTTTTGTAAATAAATCCTTTGGTTCGATAAATTTTCTGGTGTATGGATATTTACTAAAGTGATTTTCGACCAACTGAACTTTCGGTTAGGTAGTTGTCGGTTTATTACGCACACGGAAAATGAGTTTTCTTCAATATAACTTTCGGTTTTGCAATCTTCGGTTTCTTGCTTTTTGTTAAATGGAAACATCGGGAAAAATGACCGGCACTCATCCGATTATACGGACAAAAAAAAAATATGTTTATATCCAACCCAAAGCATGGCCAAGGGGGTGGATATTGGTCAAGCAACAATATCTGTATGACAATAAATATCCAACGCAAAATGTTTCAAAAAATTTTAAAATAATATTAAAGTATCTTCCTTTCCTTGTCAAAACTTTCAATAAGGGGGATCGAGCGCTACGGGCTGTGTCTAATTAGGGTGCATTTTTTTATTATAATACAATGAACATAAACTGTCAGTCAAACTTACCAATTTTGTAACTAGTCCATTAATTTAATAAGTGGAAAAGATTCTTTTTTTCAGTAGCAAACAAATAACTTAATAATAGAACACATTTTATGTACATATGATAAATGACAGTAATTTTCTGAATTTAAACTAAATTGTCTCTGGTAATGACATTTTTTTAGTGTATAGGCTTTATTATTATGATATATGGATTAAAGCAGATCCTTAAGGCTGAAGTTACATGCAGCAGAATGAGTCGAATGACGAATGACGAATGCCATAAGACTCCATGAGAGCAAGAGAGAAGTTTGACGAATAGACCTCTCTCTCGCTCTCACGGACTCTTGTGGCATTCACCATTCGTCTCTTCGTGTGTCTTCAGCTTAAGTGACACCGTGCCGTAGGCAGTACAAACACACGCAATTCAAATACAGACAAACGGAGAATAATAAATCTAAGTAATTTAAATTAATTAATTTCAAGCAAATTCAACCCAATAACCCTATAACATAAAAACTTATACCATGAAACCCTGTACTCGAAGCATCTTAAATCCAATTACCATACGTATAAGAATTTAATCGATCAAAAAATTATCTATTGATGGATTATAAAACAAAAAATCTTATACATGAATGATTGTGAATCCCATGCTCTTAATCACTGTATTGTGAGTCTCTTCAACCTTACGACTGTATGTATACGAGTTTAATTGATCAATCAATAATTTATTGATGAATATTTTTATATATATATATATATATATATATATATACATGTATATAATCTCATAGATAAATAACTTCATTGATCAATTATAAAATAAAAAATCTCATAAACGATTATTAATCAATGACTATGTATAAGAGTCTATCATATAAAATTTTTTTATTAATAAACAGTAAAGTAGAAACTCGTTTTACAAAAGTGAAAGTGGCTTGTAAACCATTGTAATATTTTAGATACGTAATGATTATGAATTGAGTGATTATATGTCTTCATTATTTGTTTGATTATTATATAAATATATAATATAATATACTCCCAAGCTTTTAATCCCCTTAACCTTGTACTCCAAGCCCCTTATACTCATGTATGGGAGTTCAATTTTTTAACAATTTATTTAGTAAATAATAAAGTAAGTAATCAGTTAATGTTAGTGTGAGTGACCAGCATATCGTTCTCATGGTTTTGATGGGTCAAGATTATGAATTTTTGACAAAATATCTTCATTTGTTAGTAAATAATTTTTATGAATGTATAATAAACCTTAACCCCAAGCTTTAAATCCCTCTAATCCTGTTATCTGACTGATTTAGACCCAATTACCTTACACTTACTTGTAATAGTTGAATTTATTAATGAATTATTTAATGATGAAGTATAATGTGTACATTTGATCTGAATTTTCTAGCATTTTGATTAATGTTCATATGTTTACAACAAAAAAGGTCGAAATTTAGACAAAGGCTTAGAGCGCTGAATTACCTCGCATTTAAACTAATAACGATGTTATTTATAACAACTCCACCAGAAAAAGGTGATTCCGAACGATTAGTTGCGTTGCATTTTAATCAGTAACACTATAATCTTTAATAAAAAAGTTTGAGGTGTATAAGACCAGGTATTTAAAAACATGCTTGTATTAATTATTAAAAAATATTAGATATTCATGATGACTTATTGACAAGCTTCTTTGAAGGATATGAATGATAGCTATATTGATTGAAATGCGAGGCAATTCAGCGCTATGGCTCATCGGATAAAGTTTTTTTTGTCATATACATACACACATTATTAATAAAAATTTTAGGAGATTTAAATCGATTTATTGCTTTATAATTCACTATTAAATAGCTCATTGATAAATTCAACTCTTAAAAGTACGTGTACGGTAATTGTGTTGATATCGGGTGGATAACAGGGTTGGAGAGATTTTAAGCTTCCGTTTAGGATTAATTATTTATTTATAAAAGTTTTTGAATAACTAATGAGGATATTTTATCAAAAAATTCCTAACCATCACCCATTAGAACCATGGGAACGATATGGTAGTTACCAACAGTAATTTGAAACGATTTTCTATTTGATTTTTTAAGTACAATACACTAAAAATATCACCACAACTGAGTAGCATTTTCAGAATTATTTATTTGTAGCTGGTGTTTCACAATTTTGTGGCAATATTATGGCAAATGAAAATTATTTTAAAAACATAAAAGTAGATTTCTAATATCAATGGAGGTTTGAGCTGTGAACATTTATCAAATCTATCAGAAGTATGAATAAAAAATATGGGACACTTATTTTTTTTTCCACAAAAAAAAACTGACAAAAATGCAGCGAGTGAAAAAGTTGCTTGCTTGCTCTTATTCCTTAATCTTGTTGGTAAATAGATATGCTACAAATATTATTACTGTAGAGCATGATGTTGCGCTAGATAATCCTAATTTGCTGAATTATTTTCTGTTTTTGTTAAAGTAAAGAAAGAAAAAAAATTCATCTATAATTTTTGTATGGCGCACCTTGCACACCTCGTAAAGATCATTTAAATTTTTTGGATCTAATCCAAAGTTAAGTATTTTATTTTAACTGTATTCGATATCCATGGTAGAATCAAGATCAGCAGTAGAACCCGCGCAGGTATGTCCAGATATATAGCTTAATAAACTTAGGTCATGCTGTAAACTAGTCAAAATTATTTTTTACCTGACTCTTCAATGTTCAGTCGTTCCATCAGCCACTCAATAAGATCGTAACCTGCAACAAGATGCACCAAATCGTAATTTTTTTCTAGTCTTTTGATTATTCATTTGGCTTTGATTATTCTATCTCGGGTGGCAATGAAGCGGTTCTAAAAAATAGTACTCAAACAGTTGTCGTGAACTCACCCATGAACGCTGCAGGAATCGAGGAGAGAAACACTTTTTGGCTGCGAACAGGCACCCCATTGTCGGAGTCTTGCATCTCTCGCACCAGCAGCTCCATCTATATCATGTTAATTATTATTACTAATGTAATGAAATCACGAAAGTGCTATGTTATAAGATCGACAAGAGCATTTAATTATAACAGATGATCTTGGCATGGTTCATAGCATAAACACAGACAATGAAAAGATAGTTACCAAAAATACTATATAGTTGTCTGGTCACAGTATACTCAAAGGAAAGTGTAAACAAATAATATTCTAAAATTACCTTATTAAAAGCACAAGGCCTACGAATAAGTTGCTCCTTTTCCTTATATAGTTGAGAGATAGAGGCCTCCATCGTGTATGAGGCGGTCCTCTGCGTCTCTGACAGAAGTAGTGATGGTAGTGATAATGGAGGGGGCTGGGGAGCTGGGCTGGAGACGGGTTCACCCAAACTCCATGGGGCTCTGGCCCCATCCCATCACTTCGGTCACCCCTGCTTGTCCACTAAAAGTTCAAACAAAATACATTTAACTCAGAGAAACTGTCATGAGTCGCGCACAGATACAAACTGAAAATGTCTTTAAGAACTAGATAAAAGATACAGTCTCTGCAATTTGTTAAATGGAATTGATGGTAGAGAATAAGTAACGAAGGAGAGGCAGATATGATTAAATTGTGTATGTCTTTAAGGACAGATGAAAAATTTAGTCTCCATAGTTTGTTAAGTTAGCAGTAAGAAACGATTCTCTGTACCGGAGAGGGCGTGCTTATCATAAATGCTGCTAACACTGTATAACTTAATGATTTCGACTACAGGTATAAACTATTTTCATAAATTTGTGCCCCAAAAGGAAACTTACGTAGTGGCATGTTCGAAATATTGGAAAAAAAGTATTTTGACACAACTTATTTAACCCCATAAACGTGCAATCCAAGTGCTTCAACTTCCTGCTCTTGCAATCGAAGCTTTAACTACAATGACTGTACAAGCTGGATTTATTAATTATTCACTAAGAATTAAAATGTATTATTTATTTTAAAAAAGACATACACATGGTTTCTCAGATTCTTTAGAGTGGTAAAAAAAGAACGATATAAAAATTACTAATCTACTTATAAGTAAAATAGTTACTTGGAAATTACACTTTGCTTAAAGTTGTAATATCTTCATAAAAATTATCTTTGAAAAAAAATAAAAGGTCAGGTAAGTTTGATGTGCTAAAACTTGGAATTATCAATCATTTCTAATACCTTTATAAAGTAGTCATAAAATTTTTTCCATCAAATACATCGCCAGACTTGCAAAGTAATGCAATCATAATTTACAAAATATTAAGTTTTATTTTCCCGGTCAGGAAAGAATACTATTATCATTATGTATATTTACCGTACAGTAACGAAACCAAACTAAGTTATTTTTACTCTTGATTAAACTATGGGCTAATATTACATAAAGTATGATCGTATAATTGCATGCATTAATACATCGGACGTATTGATGTCATAGGTATAATAAAAATCCTGATATAATTGTATTTGCTGATGTATTATAAGTACATAGTTGAAATCAAGAGTAAAAATAACTTATTTTAATTTTATTATTGTACGAGAAATATACAGAATGATAACAGTATTCTGCGTCAAAAGGAAAAAAAAACTGAACTTCTTATGGATTCTGATATAATTATTTTGCAAGTCTGGCGATGTATTGAATGAAAAAAGTTTTATCGCCACTGTATACAATATATGTACCAGAAATTATTAAGAAATTTGAATAATAGCACATCAATCTTACCTGACCATATATTTTTGTTGAATTGTAATTGAGATGCATATCATAATTTGCGATTGATCGAGTTCGTGATTTTTAAGATATCGACTACCAAAATTGCAATTCTAACCACATTTTGGATTAGACAAATTGTGACAACATTAAAAGAGCATATGATTATCGTCACTTGGAGTCAACAAGTGATGGTACATTCTGCAAAAGCTGCTTAAATCTACTTGACGTATTAAGGGTATTCATACCCTTTTGTATCTACCTTACCGATTACCTCACTTCAAGGAATATTCATCAATAATTATTCATATAGCCGTTTTCTCGTTAAATTACGAGAAGACCAGCCAAGCTGATGCTTTTAGGGATCATTTAAACCGTTAGTCGTTATAATCAGTTAAGAATTAAGAGAAAAGTTTCATTTCGTGATCGTGAAATAGCAACTAAAGTGCCAATTACACGGAATGTAACTTTTCTCAAAAATGGATGCACCAAATGACTCAAAACTTGCACAGAGTATCTAAAATAGTTACAAACGTAGTTTGTGTAAATATTAAGTTTGAAAAATAAAATTTTATCAGCAACAGTTTCTATCTTACTGGCAATCTTATTTTCACTAATAACTAACTATACAGCTGTTTTTGGGTAAAATGAAGAAAAGACCCACCAATCTGGTACTTCAAGAAGTCTATCAAGCTACAATTTATTGTAATCAGTCGTAAATTTAAAGAGAAAAGTTGCATCTCAGGCAATCCGTACCTGTATCTTCAGTACTGTTTCACGATCACAAGATTCAATTAATCTCTTCTAATTTGTAAATAATTACAATGAATCTTGGCTGGATGGACTTCTCAAAGTACCAGCTCGATTGGTCTTCTATTCATTTCACCCAAAAACAGCTGTATAATTAGTCATTAGTAAAAACCGCTGCCATTAAATCAGCACAAAGCTTCCTCAACAACATTCTTACACAATTATTTAACTAAAAAAAATTGATTCAAATATAAGAATGATTTAAAATGTGGAAAGAAGCTATTACATGAAATTTACAAAAAGTATTATTAAAACTTTTTTTAATTAAAAACAAATTAGCTAATAATTAGACATTATTACTGAAATTGATATACGTGATATAACTATCATGTAGTTAAAATAGTATTGAATTATGTAACGCTATTGAATTATCTATAGAATATAACTATGATGAAATCCAATTTAAATTTTTTCACTCCAATAACAGCAAGAACTGTTTTTTTTAGTATTACTAGGGGGCTCCGCCCCCTGCACGCTTCGCGCGCCAACCCCCAACTATTAACCTTGTTTTTAAATTTTCCCGCTCTCAGCTAGTCTCAACCAATCAGATCAAGAGTTATTCTGTCGACAGTCACGTGTAACTCATTCTTTTAGGAGAGAAAAATTGTTATGACAACCTTGAGGGGGTATAAAACGTTCAATATTTTTGTTAAACTATAGAAGAATAAAAAAAAGCATGTAAGGCACTAGATCATGAAAATCATTTAGAAGGTTTTTAAAGTATGACTGATTCTATAAAAAAAATTGTAGATTTTATTCAATAAAAAAACGGCATGAAGTAAAAAAAAATTTTTATAAGAATGAAGCTTTTTTAATGCTCTATGAGATACAACTATTAAAGGAATCGATTTTGAATTGCTTCCTCATAGAGAAAGCTTTGTATCAGTAAAAAAAGTTTTTCTAGAAATACGTTAGAAATGTTTCTTATAGTGTCTAAAATGAAAAAAATACCATTTTTAGAAAAAGTCTGTCTGTGTGTGTATGTCATAAGTCATAACTCAGGAACCCGAAAGGGCGATTTAAATGATTTGGGGCTTAAAATTTCTGATTCAAACTTCTTATGACGGCTCGCAAAAAAATTTAAGTTTTATACCTTATTAAGGTTTTTATAACGACTTTTAAGGTCAAGAAACAGGTTTTTCTCTTCGTTAAGGCTTAAAAAAGCTAAATTCAAATTTCTCAATGGTAATATTCAATAGAGCTTCAACATAACTTTATTTTCCATTTTAAATCATTTTGATAAAATATTTTGCATAGTTCTTATCAAAGAAATACTGAGATTTTCGTGAAAAAACACTCATAACTTAGAAACCTTTCGAGTGATTTCGATTGTTTACGGCTTAAAATATTTGGTTTTATATCATTTTATTAATTTCCAAAAAAATTAAAGTTTACTACCTTATTAAGGTTGTTATAACGATTTTTCATGTCCAAAAAGCGGTTTGTTACTTGTTTAAGGGTGACAAAAATATTATTCAAATTTATAAATAGTGACATCTGATAGAGCTTTAAAATAGCTCTATTTTTTTATTTAAATCATCTTGATAAAATGCTTTTCTTAGTTTTTATTGTAGAAACACTGAGATTTTCGTGGAAAATCACATTATACCTTAGAAACCTTTCTAGTGATTTCGATGATTCAAGGCTTAAAATATTTGCTTTTATATACTATTATAATTCCAAAAAAAAAATCAAGTTTCATACCTTATTACGGTTGTCATAACGATTCATATGTCCAAAAAGGGGTTTCTGGCTTCTTGTAGGGTAAAAAAATTCAAAATCCATTACTTTAATAGTTGTATCTCATTAAACATTAAAACAGCAGCATTTTAAACTTAAAAATTTTTTTTACGGTTTCTTGTTTTATTTTATTGAAGAAGACAATTTTGTTTCTTAAATCAGTCATATCTCAGAAACCCTCTAAATTATTTCAATGATCTAGGGCTCAAAATGTTTCTTTTTATAGCCTTTTATAGGTTCACAAAAAGATTTGACGTTCTATACCCCAATAAGGCTGATATAAATTTTTAGTACTAAACAACGGTTCTTGCTGTTTTTGGCGTGAAAAAATTTGAATTTTATTTTATCAATAGTTATATTCTATAGATAATTGAATTGCTTTACATAATTCCATACAGTCTTAGTAACAGCATAGTTTTTTATGTTTATTTTGAAATGTTTTAAAAAAAATACATGTTCATCATATGTATGCCATACAGTGTATGTTATAACAATAATATAATAACTTTAAATGTTTTAAAATACGATGAAAATAAGACTTATTTATAAAATGAATAAATATAGTCCGTTTATTAAAAAAGAATGATTTAATAAAATAGTAAAAAATAGAAATTGATCGAATTTTTTTCTTAAATTCATCAATTTTCCTTTTTTTTACAGTAATTTCATTGTCATTAAAATATAATGTTTAGTTTTTATTAAAGAAATACTTATACTTTTGTGGAAAATTAGTCATATCTTAGAAATCTTTCGAGTGATTTCGATGATTCAGGGCTTAAAATATTTCTTCTTATAGGCTTGTATTCATTTTTAAAAAAATGTCAAGTTTCATGCATTATTAAGGTTGTTTTAACGATATTTTTTATGTCTAAAAGTGTATTTTTGATACTTTTTGGGTAAAAAAGTTCAAAATCGATTGCTTTATCTCATTAAGCATTAAAACAGCTTCATTTTAAAATAAATAAACATTTTTTATAAGTTATGTCGTTTTTTTATGGAAGAAAATCTAAAATTTTTTTTTCTTGATTCTTGGTAGAAATCATAATCTTATTTTCGAAATAATTCCACATCATAGAGCATAAAAATAGCTTTTTTCATATTTTAAATCAATATAATATTTTTTTTTTTTTTTAGTTAAATAATTGCAGAAGAATGTTGTTGAGGAAGCTTTATGCTAATTTATTGGCAGCGGTTTATCAATTTCAGTAATAAGTTCTGATTACTTAGTCAATTGTTTTTGATTTGAAAAAATTTTAACAATATTTCTTGTACTATTCAGCTAAAAATTAAAATGGTATTTCTGAAATAATTCCATATCATAGATCATGAAAATAGCTTCTCTCCACATTTTAGGTCATTCTAATATTTAATTCATTTTTTTTAAGTATAATGATTGCAAAATAATGTTGTTGAGGAAGATTCGTGCTAATCTATTGGCAGCTTTTTTTTTTCATCCAAAAAGTAGCAAGAAACCGCTTTCTCGACATAAAAAGTTGTTACAACAACCTTAATAAGGTATGAAACTTGAATTTTTGGTTTTTCATCAATGCAAGGGTATAAAGACAAATTTTTTAACCCTTAAATCATAGAAATCATTCAAAAGCTTTTAAGACATGAGCGATTTCTCACAAAAAACTCAATATTTTGAAGCTCTATCGGATGATACTATTTAGAAATTCAAATCAACTTTTTTTTCACCTGTAAAGGAGTAAAAAACCGGTTTTTGACCATAGAAATCGTAATAAAAAAATTAATAGGGTATAAAACTTAAATTTTGTTTCCAAGCCGCCATAAGGATGATAAAACAAAAATTTTAAGCTCACAATCATTAGAATCTACCGATAGGTTCCTGAGATATCACTGATTACATACACACATACACACACACACATACTCACATACAGAGACAGACAGTCAGACTTTTTCTAAAAATGGTGTTTTTTCTTTAAAAACACTATATAAAACATTTTTAACGTATACCTGAAAAAAATTTGTTTTACGTATACAAAGCTTCCTTTATGAGGAAGCAATACAGATAAATGTTTCCGAAGATCATCAATACACACACACACACACACACATACACACACACACACACACACAGACAGACTTTTTATAAAAATTGAATTTTTTATTTAAGACACTATGTAGAAAATTTCTGACGTATTGCTAGAAGAAATTTTTTTTTACCGATACAAAGCTTTCTCTATGAGAAAGCAAAAATTGCTATAACAAGCTTGATGGGGTATAAAACATCAAACCTTTTTGCTAACCTATACAAGGATATAAAAAAAAACATTTTTAGCCCTATATCATTGATATCATGTAGAAGGATTCTGAGGTATGACTGATGTAAGAAAAAAAATTGCAGATTTTTTTCATGAAGCAATCGATTTTGAATTTTCTCACCCCTAAAGTAGCGAGAAACCGCTTTTTAGACATAAAAAATCGTTATAACAAACTTTATTAGATATAAAACTTGATTTTTTTTTTTAAATTAATACAAGGGTATAAAATCAAATATTTTAAGCCTCGAACCATCGAAATAACTCGAAAGGTTCCTATGATATGAGTGATTTTCCACAAAAATCACAGTATTTCTTTAATAAAAACTATGCAAAAAATGTTATCAATATGATTAGGAACAAAAAAAATGTAATTAAAAGCTTTATCGGATTTTATCATTTAAAAATTTAAATCAAATTTTTTTTACCCTTAAAGAAGTAAAAAACCTGTTTTTTGACCATAAAAATCGTTATTAAAACCTTTTAAGGTATTAAACTTAAATTTTTTGCCGAGCCACCATAACAAAGTTAAAAGAAAAATTTGAGGCCCAGAATCGTTTAAAACTACCGTTAAGTTCCTGAAATGGAAAGAAGATGTATCTATATAAAATTAAGATGGAAAAATTTTGGAAAAACATATAGCATATTTAGAAAATCATCAAATGTATAAAGAAACGATCATTTACGGTTTTGTGCCTGCATAACCCGAAAATATTCTAAAATACGCAATATCTTGTACAGGAAGCCAAATCGACCAAAAATAACAATCATTACAAGTTTTCTTAAGGGTCAATAAACCTTCAGGTGGACAAATAGAAAGGTCTTAGTCGACGCTACGACATAAGCTCAATTTTTCTGATTTTGGAAATATCTTGATCAAGAAAGTGGTAAAATTTCGATTCAAATTACACCATATTAAAGATACGAATACGAAAGAGTACGAATTATTCTGAAATAATTTTAGGACAATATAACCTCTAAATACAAAAACACTTTTTCTACAACTGGGTCTTTATTCGTTTCCCTCCTAACATCCTGCATTTTTATAGGTACATTTTGACGCTCAAAGAATTGTACATACTCACAACTAACCTCAACTTTACTATCGTCCTTAACAGGTAATCTAAAAAGACCATCAGCAGCCGTATTCTGTTCACCTTTAACATATGTCATTGCATAATCAAACCCACTTAAATAAAGCACCCATCTCTGCAGCCTTGCTGCAGCCATTTGTGGTATACTCTTATTTTGGCCAAATGAAGTTAACAAAGATTTGTAATCTGAGCAAAAAATAAACTTTATTCCCAGCAAATACTGTTCGAATTTTTTAACACCTCAAAAATCGCCAAAGCATCTTCATGGATTACCGAGTAATTTAAGTGGGCTTTTGATAACGTTTTCGATGCAAAGGTAATCAGTTTTTCAGTACCATTTGGTAAAACATGGACCAATACCGCTCCAACTCCCACCTGTGATGCGTCACAATACAGTTTGATTTTTAATTCTGGATTAAAATGCACTTAATTTCTATTTAAAACCAATTTACGTTTAATTATCTTGAACGCCGAATCACATTCCTCAGGCCATACGAAAACTGTATTTTTCTGTAGAAATTTATGTAATGGTTCCAACAAAGTGGATAAGCTAGGGATAAATTTTCCATGATAATTCACCATGCCAGCAAAGTCTCTAATCTAATCAATATTTTTTGGAATGGATAATTCAGTAATTGCTCTGACCTTGTTAGGATCTTTATACAACCCAGTCTTATCAATTGTATGTCCTAAATATACTAAACTATCCTTAAACCACAAACATTTTGCTTGTTCTAACTTTAATACCGCAGTTCTAAGTCTTAATAATGCATACCTTAAATTTACTAAATTATCTTTAGTGTTTTTCCCCGTAATCATAACATCATCCTGAAACACTACCACCCCAATACATCATTAGAATATCTGTTTCATACTTTGCTGAAAAATTTGTACAGCCGGTTTTGTTCCAAAACATAACCTTTTTACTAAAAATATACCCCTATGAGTACTCCAAGCTAGGATTTATGATGTCTTATCTGTAACTTCTAACTGAGTATACACATTATCACAATATAGTAAAGTAAATTTTTCACCCCCTTGCAATTTGGCATCTATTTCTTCAATTATAGGCATAGGGTAATTAAAATCTTCCAGGTAGTTATTTATGGTTAGCTTATAGTTCGTACATACAATGATTTTGCCATTCGACTTCAACGTAGGTAATATAGGTGTGCCTCATTCATTAGTTGCCACCTGTTCGCATATCCTTAATTCTATTCATCTATCTATAGCCTTGTCTACCCCCTCTTTGACAGCGAAAGGTATTCGCACCGATTTCATGAAAATAGGTTTGGCATCATTTTTTAGTTTCATACCGATTTTAGCTATGGAATAACGCCAGAATTTCCCATCAAATAAATCTTTGAACTCTGATTTTAGATTTTCGACATCAACTTTGAGACTACTTTCATTTTTGTTTTTAATTGTTTCTATTCTAAAATCCAGCGTTTTTATTAAATCTCTACCCATGAGGAAAAACCATCCTTTTTTACAACAAGTAATGCTCCTGTGCCTGAAATATCTCCGTGGCTGATCTTGACTGTAATTTGACCAATAGTGCTATTTTCTTACCGTCTTTAATTATTAACACTTTCGCTATTTTTTCTAACCTAACATGAGAAAAGCTATTCAGATAAGTAGAATGACATACAATAGAAGCTTCAGCTCCCGAGTCAATTTCCAGTACAATTTCACGATTTTCTACTTTGACGGTAACTGAAATAGGTGGGTTAGAGCTGTCAGTGCTAATATCAAACAAATCCTCAAATTTACCTAATTCACCGGGCTACTTTCTGATTTACTCTTATCCAAATCTGCAACATTATGTACACTTTTACTTTTACATGCTCTCAATAAGTGACCAGCCTTTTTACACCCATTACAGACATAAGACTTAAACTTACATTGCGCAAAATCATGATTTACACCACCTCAATATTTACATATTGCCATTGCATTTACCTCTTTTTTTTCTTCACCATCATTAATGTCACCTCTTCGCGTGCTAAGACTGCTCTGTGTGCAAGCACTTAAGTTCGCTGAATAGCCACTACCGGTTTGTCAACTTGTTTATATCTGCTTATGGCCCCATCGATGCCGTTGTTGTTATTGCTGCTTCCTTTGCAAGTGCAATTTCTACCATAGCCTGTAGCATTCTTGTATGTTTCTTCTCACATAGTCATTCTAGAACTGTTCGTGGTATTAATTCTGTGACAAATTTGTCTTTTACAACCTCGTTCAACAATAGGCCGAATTCACAATTTGCTGCCTTGTTTTTTACTCTAATAAACCAGTTCTTTATTGCCTCCCCATCTTTTTGTTTTCATTCATAAAAATCTTTTTTTCTTTAAATACAGCGACTCTAGGAGAATACTGACCTCTTAAAATGACCCACAACTCTTCTAATGTTTTATGTTTTGGTAATGCCGGGTTAAACAAGTCTCGTAGTTGTGTGTACGCCTCGTGTCCTATGACTGATAGTCAAACTGGCACTCTCCTTTCCTGTTCCACGAAAGTAGCCAACAAGTATTGTTCCAAGCTTTCTTTGTAGACGTCCCAGTTATCTCCTATTTTGAATTCACCCAAGAAACCCAACGCCGTACTGACATTTACTCTGCACTCGGGCGTCGTGGGCCACTGGTTAGATCCTAGCTGTGCTAATGCTGTCGCTGCCGTACTGACACGTGCATTTTCTTATTCCTCGTTTCTATGTTGCTGAGCTTCTTGCCGCTCCCTTTCTATCCTCTGTTGAGGTATTTTCTGATTGTTCATTGTGGCTCAAGTTGCACTTTTCACCACAAAAGCTTAAGTTTTTGCCTCGTCGCCAATTGTAGTACATTAAGACGAGTACAAATGATAGAACAGAACTATGTAATATTAGTCAAGTATTTATTGTATAAAACTGGTGTGTCTCTATAGGCGTCCAGCCATAATCTGCTACACGCTGGTACGATACATGAACTCATGGTTCACTTATCTTACAACAGTGCCCTCTCTCAGCTCTCTGATATACTTCAAATTTGTATATTGTTTGGAGACAACGTAAATTAAAACTAACGTGTCTAATTTGCTTTTGTTTTAGAATAAATTCATCGCATCTCATAAACAGATTTTTTTATTTGCCATGCCATTTACGCACATGACTTCCATCTCCTCTTCATCACTTACTCGCTTTTTCTTTTATTACATAAGTACACATTTAATAACCCTCGGGGTTCTTACATCTGCTGTACATTACACGTGACGCATCCAATTTTATAATTATTAAATGCTCAGTACTTCTCCCACCAGTGCAGTTAAAATACTACCTTCAGGTGGCTTATCTATTAAGAAGGCAATATCTATTACATTACACTACTGTATAGTAATTTATTGTAATCATGATTAAATTAGATAGTTGATATTTATCATAGCAAAGATAATCCCATCCTGTCATAGGATATTTTGGGGGTTACTAAAATTATATTGCATGTTTAAATACTGTTCACTACAAAAACGACTTAATCAAAATCAAATATTTTTTTTTTTTTTTTTTATAGCGGTAGAGATGAAATCTTTTAAAAACCCCTCTATATTAGAAGAATCTACTCTGCGTAGACAAAGCTACTCTGCGTAGTCGAAGCTACTGCAGGAGGGAGTTTCGGGTTAACCCTGGCTTATAGTGCAAATCACACTACTTATGCTACTTATCACGGGGGCCTACTGAGTAAAACCATCCTCCCTGAGAGAGAGAGAGCCAGCCCATTGGGCTATTACTCTGATATAGGTGTTAAAACAGGAAAGAAGAGATAGAAGCAGAAAAATATTGGATGGATAAGGAATAACAACGAAGTTCAATAACTAACCAAGAGACCAAGGAAGGAATCTGATCGGAAATTTGAGTATCTAGGCGAAGATAGGAATATTAAGGTGTTAAAACAGCCTTAGGAACGACAGGAAAGCAAGAGAAATGGATCCCAGTTAGTCATCAGACTTATGAGCAAAGATAATATCTTTCGTAGATCTTCAGCCCAGCCACCCCAATAGTTGCAGGGCTGGTAGCGACTTCACCGGATGAACTGACCCAGGAGCTGACCCCCCCCCCAGAAGAGACTCACCAGTGATCTGTTTAACAGGCTTCTGGCTTCCCTGACGTGAATCGTCTTAGCGCCTACTGCCAGCGGGAACCCACCGACGAAGTGTAAGGATGCTCCAACGACTCCCCAAGAAGCCAAGAAGGAATTGCCCCCCAGGTCCAGGCATCATCAGGAAAAACTGTAATCTGTCCGCTAGAACCGGTAGAATATGTTTTCGGCACCACGGGTACTTTTTTCACCAAAAAAATCTGAGAATCGAAATTCCTGAAAATTTATCGACGATAATCGAACTCGTTTTGCCCCGAGTCTGTCAGGCAAGGAAGCTAGCACGCTAACCAGTAAGCCATCGAGGGCCCCTTGTTTTTTCTTTGATTTTTATTTATTAAAATTGTATAATCATTGAAGGGATTTTAAATGAACTTATTAAACATATCGTTTAAAATGTTCTCTGTAGAATTTTAGGTAGAATTGTTTATGCATGAAGGTGAAATTAATATACTTTAAAATATTTCTTTAGAAAATTTTTATTGTGTATCTTATTTTAATTTGCGCTCACACGCCCTCTAGTAGAACATAGAGTCACAGCTCGAACACAGACATACACAGACACTTACTTACGTTTGCACTGGTCAGTCGCGATGAGCTAGGTCAAGCGGTTTGCATCTTGTAGTCTATAGTTGGAACAAATAGATGGTTCTATATGTTTTTAACTGTGTGGTTCATTCATTCTACTCATACATCTACACCGTATAAATAAGTTCAAGTAAGGATATAAAAGTGGTATTAGAAGTGGGATAGAGTGCGCCTGCAGGATCTGACTTTGCAAAGTCTGTGAGGAAGACCTTAAAATGGCGGTCTCGGAGGAGGTTATACGAAACTTGACGACGATGCTCGCCTAAGCTATTCGCTATGAGAATGACATGTAGCGCCCTAGCCCGAAGCAAAAGTAGGAAACCTGGGGGGAAGCAAGTGGCATCAAATCCATGTAGTCTGTAGATATCGTTGAATATCTAAAAAAGAAAGCAGTGTAGGATGGTACATAAAATGTTAAAGTTGTAGTAAATTTAATTATGAGTATGTGCCTTTTTATCCCATGCGAATTCAAGCAGGCGTTTTGATATTACAGCTGTTGAACGTAACGAAAGTGCGGAGTGCCTCCAAAGACATATGATGTATATAGTAAATAGTGTGTCTGAAGTACGTCTATGCTGCTTGTTGTTGTTGTTTGCGTCTGCTCAGTACGGTCAGTCAGTGTCCAGCCGAAGCTGCAGACGGCTTCTCAAATCATACAATACTGACTCTGACTATTATAAGTAGTATTTCAGACTTACAATCTTTTAACAGCAGCTATCAACTGTACTCTTTGTGCCAACTTATAATTTTGACTCGGAAACTTGAAAAACTTGCACGAACTATTGCGACTTGTGTTTTTGACTCGGAAACTTGAAAAACTTGCACGAACTATTGCGACTTGTGTTTTTGCATTTTTTTACACAACAATTACGGTTACTCATTTTTGCACACTGTTAATATGTACAAACGAACTAGAAATCGTCTGCTTGGCGTGCTCGTAACCAAAAATGATAACAGACGTTTAAAACAGTATGTATGCATGCAGATTGCAGAGATACAAAATATTCTCATTTTCAACAACAATATCATGAAAATCCTTGCACCGATTCACGTGGGATAAAAACCTTCATATTGATTTTTTCGTAGGCTACAACGTTTACGATTCATGTACGTATGAAAAACGTATAATTACAGAGATATCAATTGATTTTGCATCGTGTGTATGTTATTGCAGTAACTCGCTTCCCCCCAGGTTTCACTGTTTCCTCACCATGGGCGCTGGCGCATATCGTTTTATCCCCTCCAGGCTCATTCTCATAGCCAATAAAGAAATCGCTGGCAAGCACAACTTCGTCTGCTTAGGAGGACAAAGCCCCTTCCCTGCGTACAAAGGCACTGCCATTTTCGTGCAAGGAGTACCAGCCCTCGGAAGAGGCGACCGTTGATGAGTATTTCAAGCACTTCGAACGTGCACTCCAGTTAAGCGAAGTTCCAGCAAATCTACATACCAACTACGCATTGGTGTACGTGGGAGACGAATTAAACAACGCGCTAAAGTTTTTGACCACTCCCGGGACACCTGATGAATTGGACTTTAACGAAGTGAAGAAAATATTAGTAGCACATTTGGATTGCAAAAAAAAAGAAATACGCAGAAAGTATAAAATTCAGGCGGATAAAATAGTTTAAAGGAGAAACAGTGGCCAACTTTGCACTCCGTTTACGGCAAGGGACAACTTATTACGACTACGAGACATTCCTGGATCGCATGCTGATTGATCAGTTTCTGCATGGGCTTGAAAATAGGAATGTGTGCGACGAAATCGTTGCAAAAGAACCAACTACGTTTCAGGCAGCGTATGAAATCGCACACGGACTCGAAGCAACACGCTTAACGTCGGACGCTATGAAAATAGATGATCATTCGACAAGGATAGATGCAGCCCATGCACTTATGGCCACTACATTACCAACGAGGCAACATAGACTAAAGTTCTACAGTCAGACACGCTTGTGCGGGATGGCACCGACGGAGCCCAATAATATATACAGTACGCCACGTCAGGCACCGCAAAATACTGCCTACAAGAAGAACCAAAACAAATCACAGGAGTACACCAGGCTAACCTGCCACGGTTGCGGAGGCCCGGATTTGCGCCGCGAATGCCCTTATCGAGATTTAAGGTGTCATAACTGTAAAAAAAAGGACAATTAGCTCACGTCTGCGTGACAAAGAAAAATGCCATTCTGTAAAATAAGGAGGAAGAGGCTACTCCAGCAGAGCATGCAGATACTGATATGCATCTAAATCAACTAGACAATATAAATGCAGTAGCAAAGTGCAAGAAAAAGTTACTGCATGTCGATATACAAGGGACACCCGTCAAAACGGAGTTGGATTCGGGCACACCGACGAGTATTATTAGTAAGAAAACAATGCATACAATAAGGCTGAACGGAGACAGACTGCTCCCTACAGACAAACAGTTCGTAAGTTACTCCCGTCACCCCGTCAAATGCATCGGTCGATTACTAGTCAACGTTACACTAGGCTCCACGACGCACCAGCAGTATGTTTATATCGTAGAGGAGAAATACGATTCTTTTTTTGGAGCAGAGTAGATCAGCTAATTTGTGAACAAAATTAGATGGAATGAACTGTTTTCACCGGAAAAAGGAAGTAATCCCAAAGCATCTCCGCCACAACTCTCTCAGGAACGGAACGCCTGGCTCGATTAGCGGTTGGATAAGCATAGCAAGATATTTAGTTAATCAGCTGGGAAGCTAGTAGGACCTACTGTGAAAGTATAGTTAAGGCCAGGAGGTACACCTATATTCGCAAAAGCTCGTGAAATCCCACTAGCTCCAGGTGACAAGTATGCCCAAGCAATAGATGAAACCACTGCCAATAAATTAGCACAAAGCTTCCTCAACAACACTATTCTGCTGTTATTTACCTAAAAAAAATATAAAAAAACATGATGAAATGATTTAAAATGTCATAATAAGCTATTTTTATGCTCTACATGGTAAAGTAAAGTTACGAAAGTGAGTCTTCTCATAGTTTGTATAAATATTGAGTTTAAAAATAAAAATTTATCAGCAACAGTTTCTACTTTACCAGCAATCTTATTTTGACTGAAAACTATTTATACAGCTGTTTTTAATAAATACAGAGAATATCCAGCAAGCTAGTACTTAAAGAACTCTATCGAGGCAAGATTTATTGTAATCCATTGCAAAGTTTCTATTTACAACTTGAAAATAGATTACTTAACCCTTCAAAGTGTAAAAAATCGTTCTTTTACCATGAAAAACGTTATAAAATCCTTAACAAGGTATACAACTCAAATTTTTTACAGGCAGCTCCAGTAAATAAGTAACATAAATCATTTGGAGGGTTTCTAAGATGCACATCTTGGTTTGTCATAGTCCAAATAAAACATACAAATTTCAAAAAAATAGACTGATCGAAAAAAAAGCTTGAATTGGACCCCTCGGACGAAGAAAATCTAATAACGATACTTTGCAATGCTCAAATAAATGGTAATGTACCGTTACAAGTTTTTCTTCGACCACGCGACGTGTCTAATTACGTATTCTCTCTGTTCGCAAATATTTTTATTGCAAATGTAAAAATCACTGATTCAATAAAAAGAATAGATTTTCTTAAATACGAAAAAACGACATGAGGTAAAAAAAATTTTTTGTCTACAATGGAGGTGTTCTAATGTAAGATACCACTATTCAAGCATTTAAAAGTTTTTCACTCAAAAATTAGCAAGAAACCGCTTATTGCACATAAAAAATCGTTAAACAACCTTAATAATGTATAAAATTTAATTGTTATTGGAATAATTACAAGGATATAAAAACAAATATATTAATCCTTGAATCATCAAAATCACTCGACAGGTTTCTAAGATATGAGTGATTTTCCACAAAAATCTCAGTATTTATTTAATGAAAACTCAACAAAATATGTTATATAAAAAATTTGAATTGCAAAATAAAGCTATTTCAAAGCTCTGTCGGATATTACTATTTAGAAATTCGAATTCAATTTTTTTCACCCTTAAATACGAAAAAAAACTGTTTATTGACCATAAAAATTGTTATAAAAACATTGAAAAGGTATGAAAGTAAAATTTTTGTTGAGAATCTCGAGATATTTGCTCTAGCCCTTGAAAATTTCGAGATATTTGCTCTCAAAGTTTGAAAATTAACACAACCTCTTATGGAGCAACGTGGAAACATCTTCTTTTTGTAACCGAAATCAAGGAGGTGGACATCAAGACAGGGACAGTTTTATAGAAAAAATTCTCAGCTTTCAGATGGTACCGTGTAGGTATCCGTGGAAAAATTCGAGATATTCCGTAGAATATTGATCGAGTCGTAGTATTTGCATTTGTTCAACATACAGCTATAACTACATATAATGGTGCTCACGTCATGAATACACGATAGCAGTGATACCAACCAACCTAATTATTTTCGGGTTGGTATCCACTGCTCGCTGGAGCCCCCTTAATAAGGTATAAAACTTAAATTTTTGTCCGAGCCGCCATAAGGAGGTTGAAACAGAAATTTTAAGCCCCAAATCATTTAAATCGACCGTTGGGTTCCTGAGATATGACTGATTACATACACACACATACACACACACACACACAAACACAGACAGACTTTTTCTAAAAATGGTATTTTTCATTTTAGACACTATGTGAAACATTTCTAACGTATTTCTAAAAAAAATTTTTTTTTACCGATACAAAACTTCCTCTATGAGGGAGCAACTTTCGTTGGGTCATTACACGAGAGTCAAGTATTCAAAATGGGCTTCTATAACGCACGTTATTGTCAAGAAAAATGGGAAAATTCGTATTACCGAAAATTACAAGCTCACACTAAATCCACGGTTGATCATCGATGAACACCCCATTCCACGGCAAAAATATTTTTTTAATAAAATTCAAGGAGCGAAGTTTTTTTGTCATCTTGACATTACAGATGCGTATACGCATCTGCCAGTCGATGAGGAATTCAGTCACGTCTTGATGTTGAACACACCAACGCATGGATTAATTCGACCGACACGTGCAGTGTACGGAGCAGCTAATATTTCTGCTGTTTGGCAACGTCGAATAGAAACGGTTCTGAAAGACTTAAAAAACGTGCTAAATTTTTTTGACGATATTATTTCATGTGTAGAAACATTCGATGAAATGTTATTATTGCTCGATGCCTTACTGACACGACTCCAGCAACATAGATTGCGGCTTAATCGAAGGAAATGCGTCTTCACGGCAATATAAATTGAATTTTTAGGCTACAATATTGATAATCAAGGAATTCATAAATCCGATGAACACGTTACAACTATTCCGGACGCACCCAGGCCATCTTTACCAAGAACTGCAATTGTTCTTAAGCAAGGCCTTATGTTACAATTTCTTCATTCCAGATTTGGCTACCACGGCCCGCCCGTTAAGATATATGCTTCTCGCTAAGGCGTACTATTCCGTATGCCATGAGATTCTACAGGATCTTTACGCGGCCCACATTGGGATGGTGAAAAAGAAAGGCATGGCTTGATCATTTTTATATTGGCCTGGTATCGACAGGGACATTGAATACATGGCCAAATTTTGCCCAGAGTGCGCAAAGCATGCACATATGCCACCTAAATGTCGTAAGCATCACTGGGAATACCCCAAAGCATCATAGGAGCGTATCCATATCGATTATGCAGGCCCAGTTGCTGGTAAAATACTTTTTATTGTAGCTTGCAGTAAATGGATTGACGTCAAAACTACTCGCACAGCGACAACTCTTGTGACTATTGATATTTTGGATGACCTTTTTGCATCTTATCGGGCACCAGTCACCGTGGTATCCGACAATGGATCTCAGTTGCATTGCAAAAAATGAATACTACACCGGGCACTCTAAAGCATGACATCAATGAGTTATTATGGCAGCACTGAAAAGTGCCTTACTCAACTAACGGGCAATCACCGGCCCAACTGTTTTTAGGTCGCAACATCAGAACGTGCTTGGATCTCGTTAAACCAGAGGAAAAAAAAGTTAAGAAAACCGACTGTCAGGAGTCTACTGATAAAACAGCTCGTGCCTTCAAACCACTACAGCAAGTATTTTTTTAGTCGGGCAATTCGCGAATGGATAAGTGGATCCCTGGCCAAATTATTGTTCGTCTAGGTAGCCTGCATTACGAAATTGATTATCATGGAAGAAAGTTTAAACGACACGTTGATTGATAAAAAAATAATTAAAATACGTTGTTCACAAAATTTTGGGGGTTGGCGCGTAGAGCGCGCAGGGGGCGCAGCATCATAGTATTAATAAATCTGTGGTAAATACATTAAAATGATATTATTTGTGATGGAAGAATCAAGATTAATATGAGCATCTACGGGAATTTTCAATTATGGGCTCGATTATCTTATAATTCTGTGGATCTAATTAAGCAACTCATGTTATTAAAAGTACAATAAGAACATTTGAACAACCTTTGTAACAGTTTACCATGACAGTAATAGCTAACTTTGTAGTAAATTTTTTAACCAAGTAGTTTGCATCAAGTACGATTACTTTTTGATCTGCGTGCGAATCTTCGAGAACACCGATTTATTCTTGAATTAGCATAATAAATTATTGATG
>JAPYYV010006597.1:0-14163 GCA_030522625.1 Copidosoma aretas | reverse complement strand
TTATTCTCTATAACTAATCACTTGAATTAAAATATAGGCACTATTTGAGAGTTTCGCAATAATTGGTACAAGCACAACAATACCCTCACTTACCCCTATGTACCACAGCTGTTGTTGTTACCGCTCAGGCTTTGGTGCTCGCTCGAATGGCACGGTGCGGCAAAGAGCCTCTCTATATGCGCGTAGTAGGGGTTATTTTAGAGAAGGTATGCGCGCGCAGTGGGGGGCTCTCTGGGTGCTTTGTCATGGTCCCCTTTCATAGCCATCTTTGACTTTTAATTTAAAAATATCATTTTATTTTTTAAAACTATAAATTTAACTTCAAAATTCATCAGAGTCATTTTATAACCCGCTTACAAAGATACAAATCAAGAAACAATGAAAAAAAATTTTTCCAGGGACATCGGTCTTAAACCGCGGCCTCCTGGCTGGCAATCGGTCATGCTACTGACTGAGCCACCAGGGACTTAGTAGACCTACACACTAAGTACATACTAATAGTAGGTATTTCAATGTACATTTGATGCACGTTGGAGTGCTCTAGAAGCCGCTCCCCAGGTCTGCGGCGAATGTTATCATTTTAGGACTACCAGACATTTTAGTTCATTCCTTAGTATAGTAATTTCCAGACGTTCAAATATTAAGGCTCTCAAAAAAGCCGATTTTAGTAGCCTTAACAATTAAATATTGATGTCATGTAGAACCCCAGATACCTAATACAGCGCTAGAATGGTTCTACATGAAAAATATGATCGTAGTAGTTCCAACGTTTTTTAATTATTGCGACTACTTAGGCCGTGATGTTGCTGCTCATAAACGTGCATTTTCACGGAAAGCTGAAAGCCAACGCCTCGTCAGATTCCAGCGTCCGTGACGTTGTCTGCTATATAGACGCAGCTTCTTACTTTCGGAAGTTCAACACTGCTGAACTTTCGGATGCTGAAACCTGGAAGTGGCTACAGTATCCACGTCTAAGTATCAGTTAAAAGGTTAGGTGGTCTGTACGACGAAAATTTCAATTTTTCAGCAAGTTGGAACAATTTTTTCTTATATGATGTATTTAGTTGTATTGCACGCCTCTTCCTCGTGATCAAAATGTAGTACTTTTCTTTTCAGCCTACTTAACCATACGTTCAAAGCGTAAAAGTTGGAGGGCACTCCCTCCACGCTAGCGGGTATCCGACGGCCGCACTAGCACCCTATGCTCATTCTTTCTTCTTGTGCCGAACGAGACACACGTTCGTCTCAACACAGCAAAATAAGTCATCAACATTCTTGCAGCAGTGGATCTGGCAGCTCCCAGTAGAAGAGGAAAAAGATGAAGAGGATTAGGTCGACTCAACAGCAGGGATAGTGCATCGTATGTTACGCAGCTACGAGAGTTTTATCTCTTTTTGGAAGGGGAAATCCTTCGCCGCTGCTTTATTTACTTGGCAGAGTAAATAGTCAAATTACGGCCTCACAGCAGCAGGTTTCGTCATCTGCCATTGCTGTAGTATTACTATCGCAATAATCACAGTCGATACGATGGCAGTATTGTCTCCATGACCGTGCAAAAAGTTTTTTTTTTGCTTGAGTCCTGTGAGGAGGTAAACGATACACAACGTATCGTGCAAGGGTTTTATCCTTTGCTGTTAACCTCCAAGAGGCTGTCGATCGACAACGTATCGTGCAATAGTTATGTCTTTTGCTGCTGGCCTTCAAGAGGCCGGTGATACACGTCGTATCGTGCAAAAGTTAATGTATTTTGCTGCTGATCTTTAAGAGGCCGGCGATACACGACGTATCGCGCAAAGGTTTTGTCCTTTGATGCTCACCTCCATGAGGCTGACGATACACGACGTATCGTGCAAAAGTTATGTCTTTTGCTGCTGACCTTCAAGAGGCCGGCAATACACAAAGTATCGTGCAAAGGTTTCACCTTTTGCTACTGGTCTCCAGGATGCCGACGATGCACCACACATCGTGCCTAAGTTTTATCCTTTGCTGCTAGCCTTCAAGAGGTCGGCGATACAAAACGTATCGCGCGAAGGTTTTGTCCTTTGCTGCTCACTTATATGTGGCTGACGATACACGACGTATCGTGCAAAAGTTATGTCTTTTGCTGCTGACCTTTACGAGGCTGGCAATACACAAAGTATCGTGCAAAGGTTTTACCTTTTGCTACTGATCTTCAGGAGACCGACGATACACAAAACATCGTGCATAGGTTTTATCCTTTGCTGGTAACCTCCAAGAGGCCGACGATAGTCAACGTATCGCGCAAAGGTTTTGTCCTTTGCCTCTCACCTACAAGAGGCTGACGATACACGACGTGTCGTGCAAAAGTTATGACTTTTCCTACTGATCTCCAGAAAACTGACAATACATAACGTATCGTGCAAAGGTTTTATCTCTTGCAAGCTGATCAACAGGAGGCCGACGATACACATCATGTCGTTCATAGGTTTTATCCCTTGCTTATTGCTTAAAAAAAGGTTGAATCCTTCTTACTTGCGGGAGTTTTATTCTCTTGGCAATCGACTGAATCGACATTTCAACATTAGTGGTATTAAACGCATCGTGCGAAGGTTTTATCCTTTGTTGACAACCTTGGAAAAGATAAAACCCTTCTTACAGGCGAGGGTTTTATTTTCTCGGTAGGCAAACATAAGTGATACGTAACATACCGTGCAAATGTTTAATTACATGATCATTTCTAACCTTCAAAAAAGACAAACACTTTTTGGATGCGAGAAGTTTATTCCCTCAACATATTTTATGATCGTTTCTAGCCTCAAAGAAGATAAACACTTTTTGGATGCGAGAAGTTTATTCCGTCAACATACAAGCATGAGCGATGCAAAAAGTACTGCGCAAAGAGTTGACTCTTTGGTTCTTACCTTAAGAAAAAAAAAGAGGGGGGGAGGCGGATCCTTGCATGAGAAAGTTTTATCCTCTTAGCATGCGAACACTGACGATACAGTTTACGTATTGTCTGGTATTGTACGGAGAGTCTGTCATGTTGAACGTGGGAAACCCACGGTGAGATTCTCCATTTACCTGCATCTTTATTTCGTGACTCAAGCATCATTCTAACGGACATAACGTTTTACCGTCAGTTAGCAGTAGCAAGCGGTTTCTCAGAACGAGTTTTTACTCGTCTTCAATCAAGGGTCATATCCTTTAAAACTGCTATATTATTTGGGCTATCATCATTTGTCAAATTGCAGCACCACAAATCTCGTCTTCAGTCAGCAAGCTCTCGTCTATTGGATGGTTTCAACGAGTTTTTACTTGTAGCCAACCAAAGGTTATATCCTTTACAACCATTTTTACTCTGGTTTTGGTTTTTAATTCAGTCAATTACCGCCTCACGGAAAGTATTATTCACAATCAACATTAAGCTACTTGCTTTATACTCGTCTTTCATCGAGGGCTATTTCCCTTCGTTACAAATATTTATCATCATTTTAGCTATTTAAAGTTAAATTGCAGTTTTAAGGAATTTTATCTACTGTCTCCATGCTCTAATGTATCGGATGACCTCAACGAGTTTTTCTGGTATCTGGAATATAAGTACATATTTTCTAATCGCTAGTTTATTTATTCGACTGTTAACACCTTTGAACAGTGGCTCTTTTTTAAACTTTTTTTTCGACCCACTCAACTGTCGTTCATTATACGAGCTTCATGTAGAAGTTTTATCCAAGGGGCGGCTTTTCTCGTCTGTCTGACTACTCTCGTGATTTAATTGTGGCCTAACATAGAGTTTACCTCCGGCTAACACCCCAAAGTAGTAGATTACAGAAAATGTAGACTTCTAATTTCATAAAATTTTAATTTTACCGACAGTTTTAAGAGTGAGTTTTCCTTTTTATTGATCAGGACAATTTCTCCTTAAATCTTTACTTATTGAGCTTTTATTTAAAAAAAAAATCATAAAACTCTGTTGATTCTTACAAGAAATATGTGATTTCTTACTAAATTTCCCGAATTCAAGTCCGCCATTTTGAGTCTGCTCTTTTATAATATAATTGCGTCACGTTAAAAAACTTAAAAATTAATTTTAAAATGTGTATCTATTGTTTTTTGTAGCTAAACGCCCTTATATAAATAATTACAGATAACGTAAACTCCTTGTTTTGTAAAATTTAAAGTTTTCCGATAGTTTAGAGGTGAGGTTTTATCGTTTATGAACTATGACTATTTTCTCTTGAAACTACAGTTCATATGCTTTAATTTGAAAAAAAATCCGTCAATTCTGACTAGAGATTTTTCATTTCGTAATAAATTTCCCGAATCAACGTTAGCCATTTTGAATTTGTCATTTTGGAATTTCGTAAACTGACGTTAAATAACATAAAAACTTATTCAAATACCTTTACTTAGTGTTTTTTGTATTAAACATCTTCAAATAGTTAATTACAGAAAACGTTAACTCCTTTTTATATGTAATTCAAAGTTTACCGATAGTTTGGAGGTGAGGTTTGTTTTTATATGAATCAAGACTATTCTTACTTGATACTACAGTTTGTAAGCTTAAATTAAAAAAAAAATTATAAAAATTGATTTGAAATCAATTCTCATTGTAATTAATAGGGTATGATAGTTTTATCAGCGGAAAATGCTACTTTTACTATTGGGAGCGTACCAGGCTTTTAAAAAGACAGGGGGTCAGCTCTACACAGACCGATTTTACACGCAATGCTTTTTGCATATATATACCAAAAGCGTTGCGTGTAGAATCGGTCTGTGCAGAACTGACCCGATGTTTTTAAAAAAAGTAAAAAGTACGAAAATGATTCTTACGTATTTTTTAAGGTGGCTCATCACCCCTATACAGCACATATTTTAAATATTTAATTTTTGGATCTTATAAAAAGGAATAAGAAGTGTCACTAAACCTGACAATAATGTAGCTATTGCTAAGCATTAAAAAATTTTTTTCACTAAATTTCTTCCTTCAATTTTTCAGGTACCAAAGCTTGAAAAGAACTCAACAAATTGTACTCATCTATTTTTTTTATCTAATTTTTAATTTTTTGGGGTTATTTTCTTCTTTTAGTGAATCCATTAGAAGTAATTAATAAAAACATTGCGAAAACTAGGATGAATTTTTTGAAAACTTAATTGTTTACTTATTTTTCGTTTTTCAATATAAAAACAACTTTATTTTCTGGGAAACCTATCTAAGCTTTAGCAATTTTTTATGTTACGGCTCACAATGGATTTGTAAAAGGAAGAAAATGAGCCTAAAAATTGAAGATCAGATGTAAATTGAAAAAGATCAAAGTAATTTACTGAATTTCTTTCCAAGCATCGATGTCTTAACAATATGACAGAAAAATTTTATGAAAAAAACAGCATGATATTAAGCACTAGCTATATTATTGTCAGGTGAAGTAACACTTTAAAAATTTTTAATAAACAGTTATAGTACAATATTCAACATATGTGCTTTATAGAGGTGATGAACCACCTTACGTGAACAACCGCTTAAATTACGTACAATATGAATAAAACCACCATATCCTGCAAATTACTGTTTGAAAACTAACCTAATTAAATTTTCCGCTATATTTCTATGATAAATATATGTTTTGTATTTTCCTCAATTGTAAGAAGAAGTTTTTATTAGCAAATGTTACGATCAGAGACTGATTTAAAAAAAAAAATTATTCAAAATAGTTATACGTTCAAGGCTATAAGTTCACAGGCAGCGCGGTACAGTAATTAGTTCAGAAATTCTATAATAATAACGGTCAATATACAGCTTTTATAACTTACCCTTCTCTCTTATACACTGTAGAAAATATGAGTGTAAATTTACTCTGTTCAGTGTAGAGATAATCCTACTTGCTGTCAAATGTAGTAAAAGTACTAGAATAATGTATAAAATTACAAGCGAATCGAAATATTATCGTTCGCGAGTGTAATTTTGTCATCGTGAGTATGATTTTCAATTTTTCCTATGTAATTATTTTTTTATGCATACAAACTTACATAAGAGATCGTTATTGTTAAATTCCAGTCTTTGTATTAAAGAAAAGAAGAGTATTTTAAAAATATATTGTTACAGATAGAAATTGTGAGAGCAAAGAATAAATATGAAGAAGTTTTGTACCGATGAATTGAAATAACAAACTAATTTATTTATTCACCTATATTTATTAATCTCTATAGCTAAACATCAATCAAATATTCAATTACAGAAAACGAAAACTGCTTATTTTATAAAATTTAAAAATTACAGATGGTTGCTGAGGTTAAGTTTTATTTTTATAAATCGAGACTTCTTATTTTTAAAAATACAACTAAAAAGCTGTAATTAAAAATAAAAATCATTAAAATCGTTTGACTCTGACGAGAGATATTTTATTTCGTAATTGATTTCCATAATTGACGCCCGCTTTTTCAAATCTGCCATTTTGGAATTCAATTAACTGTTGTTGAATAACTTAAAAATTTATTTAAAAACCAATTTTAATTGTTTTCTGCAGCTGAACACACTTAAATAGTTAGTTACAGAAAATGTAAGCTCCTGATTTCATAAAATATAGAGTTTACCGATAGTTTAGGGGTTAGATTTTGTTTGATATGAATCAGGCCTGTTTTTTCTTAAAACTACAGAAAATATGCTTGAATTTAAAAAAAAAAAACCATACAAATCGGTTGATCCTGACGAGTGATATTGTACTTGGTAATAAATTTCCTAAATTAACGTTCGTAATGTTAAATATGCCATTGTAAAATTTTCTAATTGACGATGAATAACTTAAAAATTCTTTAAAAAACCTACAATAATAATTTTTTTCTGTAGCTAATCATCCTTAAATACTTATTGATAGAAAACGTAAACTGTTAATATTATGAAATTTGAAGATCATGGATAGATGCAGAGGTGAGGTTTTGTTTTTAATATTATTAAGTTTGTAGTTTACTGAAAGTTTAAAGGTGGGGTTTTTTTTTCATAAATCAGGACTATTTTTTCCTAAAACTACAGTTAATAAGCTTAAATTTATAAAAAAATCATAAAAAATTTTTATTATGACAGGAGATATTTTATTTCGTGATAAATTTCCTGAATTGACGTTCGCCGTTTTTGATCTGCTATTTTAGAATTTATCAAGCTGACATTAAATAACTTAAAAATTTTATTTACAAACATAGATTTACTGTTTTCCGTAGTTACACATCCTCAAAGAGCTCATTACAGAAAACATTAACTGCTTATTTTATAAAATTCAAAATCTTCCGATACTTTAAAGGTAAGGTTTTGATCTGTATGAATAAGTACTATTTCTCCTAAAATTATAGTTACTCAGCTTTAGTTAAAAAAAAAGTTTATAAATCGATTGATTCTGACGGAAGATATTTTATTTCATAATTTTTTTTCCCGAATTGACGTCCGCAAGTTTGATTTCGCTATTTCGAAATTTAATAAACTGACGTTTCGTCACTTAAAAAACACATTTAAAAACATATGGGACAAAACACGTCAACCCAAGCCCCCCTCTGCCCATAATTGGTTTAGGTTTTTCGGATATATTTATTGTTTTCTGAAGCTTAACATCTTTCAAAAGTTAATGACAGAAAATGTCAACTCCTAATATTACTGAATTTGTAGTTTGCTAATAGTTTAGAGGTTGGGTTTTTTTTTAAGAATTCGGACTATTTTTCCAAAATCTACAGTTAATAATCTTCAACGAAAAGAAAATCATAAAAATTTTACAATTCTGACGAGAGATGTTTTATTCAGTAATAATTTTCCAGACTTGACGTCCACCATTATTAATCTGCAATTTCAGGATTTATTCAACTTGCTTCAAATAACAAGAAAATTCATTTATTAACCTATATTTATTAATCACTGTAGCTCAACATCCTAAAAAATTAATTATAGAAAACGAAAACTGCTTATTTTCTAAAATTAATACATCATAGATAGTTGCTAAAGTTAGGTTTTGATTTTGATGAATCGAGACTTTTTTTATGAAAATTCATTTATTAAGCTTTAATGTAAAGGAATCAACTTAACAATTGGTTGATTCGCCGAAATAAATTTTATTCAATAATTAATTTTCTGAATTCACGCCCGATTTTGGAATCTGCCATGTTAAAATTTTATTTACTGACGTTAAATAAGTTAGGAATTCATTTTAAAACCTATATTTATTGTTTTCCGCTGCCAACTATTCTTAAATAGTTGATTACAGAAACCGTAAACTCCTAATTTTATGAGATTTGTAGTTTACCAATAGTTCAGAGGCTAGGTTCTAATTTATATGAATCAGTACTATTTTTTCTTTTAACTAAAGTTGATAAGTTTTAATGTAAAAAAAAATCGAAATAAGAAGTACACGTAGACAGGAGATATTTCATTCGCAATTCATTTTCCTAATTATTGTTTGCTATGAGGGTTCTGCCATTTTGGAATTTCTTAAACTGACGGTAGGTAACTTACTCATTCATTTAATAATCTTAATTTATATTTTTCTGTAGCTCAACATCCTCAAAAAGCTAATTACAAAAAATGTTAACGCCCAATGTTATAAAATTTGTAGTTTACTGATACTTTATAGGTTGAGTTTTTTTTTTTATAAATTAGGACTATTTTTTCCTAAAAGTACAGTTAATAAGCTTAGATTAAAAAATAAATTATGAAAATTTTTTAGTTCTTACGGAAGATATATTATTTCGTAGTTAATCTCCTAAATTGACGTCCGCCATTTTTGATCTGCTATTTTAGAATTTATCAAACTGAACGTTAAATAACTTAAATATTCATTTACAAACATACATGTATTATTTTTTGTAGCTCAACATCCTTAAATAGTTTATTACAAAAAATTTAAACTTCTTATTTTATAAAATTTGCAGTTTACCAAAACATTAGAGGTAAGGTCTTAATTTGTATAAATCAAGACAATTTTTTCTATAAACAAAAGCAGATGAGCTTTGATGTAAAAAAAATCAAAAAAATCGATTAATTTAGACGGAAGATATTTTATTTCTGAATCCGTTTCCCGGATTGATTATTGCTATTATTAATCTGCTACTAAAATTCTATAATCTGACGTTAAATAATTGACAAATACATTTAGTAACCTTAACTTATTATTTTCTGAAGCTTAACATCCTCAAAGAGTTAATTACACAAAACTTTAACTGCTTTTTTCCCAAAATTTATAGTCTTTCGATCGTTTCGAGGTAAGGTTTTAATTTGTATAAATCAGGACTATTTTCTCCTAAAATTGCAATTACTAAACTTTAGTTTAACAAAGAACTTTCAAAATCGATTAGTTCTGACGAAAGAGATTTCATTCCGTAATCTTTTTTCCTAATTGCCGTCTGCAAGTTCAAATCCGCTATTTTCAAATTTAATACACTAACGTTTAGTCACTTAGAATTTCATTTCAAAATATATATTTATTGTTTTCTGTAGCTTAACATCTTCAAAAAGTTAATGACAGAAAATGTCAAGTCCTAGTGTTAATAAATTTATAGTTTACTACTAGTTTAGAGGTTGGTTTTTTTTTACAAATCAGTATTTTTTTTCTTAAAACTACAGTTAATGAGCTTAACTTAAAACATAAATCATTTAAATTTTTTAATTCTGACGGAAGATGTTTTATTTCGTAATAAATTTCCTGAATTGACGCCCGCCAGTTTTAATCTGCTATCTTAGAATTTAGTAAACTGACGTTAGTAACTTAAAAATTCCATACAAACATACATTTATTGCTTTCTGTAGCTAAACATCTACATATAGTTAAATACAGAATACGTAAACTCGTAATTTTAATAAATTTGACGCTTACCGATATTTTAATGGCAAGATTATAAGTGTTATAAATCAAGACTATGTTTTCTTTAAACTAAAGTTAACATGCTGATTTAAAAAAAAAAATTAAAAATCGGTTGAATCTGACAGGTGATATTTTGTTTCAAAGTCTATTTTTTAAATTTAAGTTTGCCATTATAAATTTGCCATTTTGCATTTTGATGAACTGACGTTGAATAACTTACAAATACATTTTACAACTTCTATTTTATGTTTTATAGCTTTTATTTAACACAGGATTGTAAGAATCGGTCAAATCTGACGAGAGATATTGTATATCGTATTCATTCTCCCGAAATGACATCTGCCACTTTTAATCTGCTGTTTTTGAAGTTTAATAAACTGACGTTACGTAACTTGGAAATTTATGAAAAACATAAATTTAGTGTTTTCTGTAGCTTAACATCCTCAAAGAGTTAAATACAGAAAACGTAGAATCCCATTTTTATAAAATATTTTTATAAAATCTAAAGATAACCAATAGTTGCAAAGGTTAAATGTTTGTTTTATGGGTTAGGACTATTTTTTCTGCAAAGTAAAGTAAATAACCTTTGATTTATAAAAAAAAAAAAAAATTTGTTAATCTAACAAAAAGTATTTCATATCATAGTAAAAGTCCTGAATTTACGGCTGCCATTTTGACTTGGCTATCGTAATATTTATTAAACTGACGTTAAGTAACTTCAAAACTTATTTTAAAACGATTATTTATGGTTTTCCGTAGCTAAATGTTCTCAAATAGTTAATTGCAGACACCTAAAACTGCTCATTTCCATACAATCTGAAGATTACCAATAGTTGCAGAGATAAGATTTTATTTTGTATAAGTCAAGTCGATTTTTTTTTTAAACTACGGTTACTACGCTTTTATTTAACGAACAATTATACAAATCGGTTCTGACGTGAGATTATCTATTTCGTAATAAATGTCCCGAATCGACGTCTGCCGTTTCTAATCAGTTATTTTAGAATTTATTAAACTGACGTTAAGTAACGTAAAAATTCATTCAAACATATATTTATTGTTCTCTATAGCGAAACATCCCCGAATAGTTAATTACAGAAAACTTTAACTCCTTATTTTATAAAATGTGTGGTTTACTAATAGTTTAGAGGTAAAATTGGTTTTTTATGAATTAGAACTATTCCTTTCAAAACTACAGATAATAAGCTTAAATTAAAAAAAAAATCATAATAATTGGTTAATTCTGACAGGAAACATCTTATTTCGTAATAGATTTCCTGAATGGACACCCACTATGTTGAATCAGGCATTTTAAAATTGTATTACCTGACGTTAAATACCTTAAAAATTTATCTTAAAATCTATTTTTACTGTTTTCTGTAAAGAAACATCCCTAAGTAGTATATGACAAAAAACGTTAACTTCTACTTTAAAAAAATTATAAGTCCACCAATAGATTAGAGGTTGAGTTTTCTTTTTTATGAATTAGGGTTTTTTTTCTGGAAAATATAGATAATTAGATTTAATGAGGAAAAAAAATCGAAAGACTCACTTGATTTGTACAGGAGATATTGCATTCCGTAATAAATTTTCTAAATTGACGCCTGCAATACGCATCAGCCATTTTAGAATTATATTTACTGCCTTTGATTGATAAAAAAATTTATTTAAAATCCTATATTCATTGTTTTCTGTATCTAAACATCCTTAATAGTAAATTACAGAAAACGTCAGCTGCTTATTGTATACAATTTGAAGATTACCGATAGTTGCAAAGGGAAAGCTTTGTTTTACAAAATAGGACTTTTTTTCTTCGAACTAAATTTATTAAGCTTTACTTTGGAAAAAATCGGGAAAATCGCTTGATTCTGACAAAAATATTTTATTCTGACAGGAAATATATTGATTCGTAATCAATTTCCTGATTTGACGCTCTCCATTTCGAATTTGCCATTTTGCAATTTTATTAACTGACGTCAATTATCCTAACAATTGATTTAAAAATCTATGTTTATTGTTTTCTGTAGCGAAACATCCCGAAATAATTAAATACAGAAAACGTGAAATCCGAATCTCATAAAATTTAAAGTTTACAGATAGATTGGAGGTAAGATTTTGTTTGTTATAAATGAGGACTATTTTGTTCTATGACTACAGTTGATACGCTTGAATTTAAAAAAAGAAATCATACAAATTGATTGATAATGACGGAATATATATTATTTCGCAGTAAATTTCCTGAATTGGCGTCCGCCATTTTGAAACTGCTATTTTGAAATTTATCGAACTGACATTAAGTAACCTAAAAAATGATTACCAACCTATAATAATTGTTTTCTGTAGCTACTCATCGTTACATAGTTTATTACAGAGGATGTAAACTCCTAACCTTAAAAATTCGGAAGATTACCGATAGATTAGAGTTTGGATTTTGTTTTATATAAATTAGGACTATTTTTCCCTCAAATTACTGTTAAACAGTTAAAATAAAAAAAAAAACATGAAAATTAGTTGATCCTGACGAGAGATATTTTATTTCTTGATAAATTTCCTGAATTGACGCCCGCTATGTTGAATCCGCCATTTTAGAATTTTTTCAACTGCCGTTAAATAACTATAAGATTTATTTGAAAACCTATATCAATCGTTTTCTGTCGCTGAACATCTTTGAATAGTTAATTACAGAAAACTTAAACCCCTAATTTTAAAAAGCTCAGAGTTAACCGTAGTTTAGAGGTAAGGTATAAGTTTGTAATTTGTATAAATGCGGAATATTTTTCTATAAAGTAATGTAAATAAGATTTTAATAAGAAGCAAAAATAAAAAAATTGGTTGATTCTGACGAGAAATATTTTATTCCGTAATAAATTTCCTAAATTGACGCCTGCTATTTCGTATCTGCCAGTTTAGAATTTTATTAACTGACGTCGAGTAACTTAAATATTCATTAGAAATCCTATATTTACTGTTTTCTGTAGCTATACATCCTTAAATAGTTAATTACAGAGAAAGTAAACCGCTTAATGGATAAGATCTAATGATTTCCGATAGTAGCAGAGGTTAGGTTTTGTTTGTTTTTAATTCGGAGTATTTTTTTCTGAAACTGCAGTTGATAAGCTTTCTTTTAAAAGAAAATCATCTAAATCAATTGATTCTAACGGAAGATGTTTTATTTGGTGGTTGATTTTTCGAATTTACTTCCGCCATTTTGAATCTACAATTATGCAAATTGATCAACTGACGTTAATTTATTCAAAAATTAATTAAAAAACCTTTACTTATTAGTTTCTGTAGCTAAACATCCCTAAATAGTCAATTACAGAAAATGTAAACTGCTTATTGAATACAATCTGAGAATTTTCGATAGTTGCAGAGGTTAGATTTTGTTTTATCAGTTAGAATCATTTTTCCTTTGAACTAGAGTTAGTAAACTTAGATCCAAATAGAATAATCAGAAAAATCGCCTGATTCTGATGGAAGATAGTTCATTTCGTTATCAATTTTCCGAATGAACGTTTGCCATTTTGAATCTGCCATTTTAAAATTTGGTAAACTGGCGAAAAAAAACTCATTAATCAATTAAATAATCCATATTTATTGTTTTCTGTCGCTTAACATCCCCAAATAATTGAATACAGAAAATGTGAAATCCTAATTTCACGATATTCAAAGTTTACAGATAGTTTAAAAGTTCGGTGTTGTTTGTTATGAACCAGGACCATCTTGTCCTACTACCGTTAATAAGCTTGAATTTAAAAGAAACATCATGAAAATCGTTGATCCTGACGGAAGATATTTTATTTCGTAGTAAATTTCCTGAATTAGCGTCCGTCATTTTGAATCTGCTATTTTGAAATTTATTGAACTGATGTTAGGTTACCTAAAAATTTATTGTAAACCTATAATAATTTGTATCTGTAGCTAAACATCGTCAAATTGTTGATTATAGAAAACGTAGACTCCTAATTTCATAAAATTAGAAATTCACCGATAGAATAGGGGTTGGATTTTTTTTTATGAATAGACTATTTTTTTCTTAAACTACAGTTTAAAAGTTTGAATTAAAAAAAACTTATAAAAATCGGTTGACTCTGACACAAGATATTGTATTTCGTGATTTATTTCCTGAATTGACGACGGCTGTGTTAAATCTGTGATTTCAGAATTTTATTTACTGCAGTTAAACAACTTAAAAATCCATTTAAAAACCTATATTTACTGTTTTCTGTAGCTAATCATCCTTAAATAGTTCATTACAGAAAACGTATACAGTTTATTTTATAAAATCTGAATTTTACCGAATAAATTAAAAATCTAACGTTAAATGACTTCCCAATTTATTTAATAACCTTGATTTATTGTATTCTGTAGC
>JAPYYV010006596.1:0-14163 GCA_030522625.1 Copidosoma aretas | reverse complement strand
CTTCTTGATTCTTTGGACTCTGATTGGTAGCCCGTGGTGAGAACTTGCGCGCGCCTATTCAAACAAAGTTATAATTTACGATACACTAGTTAATAACAAGAAAAAAAAGATAAAATACATTTTATTATACACTCTCATACATTGCTCTATTTGACCCTTCGCGAGCATAAAAGCCGACTGTCAGAGGGTGCTGCAATGTTCGCCTACAACCGAACGCCACACAAGTCAAACAATATGGAGATACCCGTACAAGTATTCTCCCTAGACCACTTTGATTTGACTTAGATATAAAGATTTCGATGTCTAGTCTACGTTCGAGTCCAAAGGAAGACAGGACCTGAATCCAGTATTGAAGCTAGAAGAATCGTTCTCGTAGGATATACTCGAACAAGCTATCTTCGTATTAAACCGAAAGAAGGTAAAATCTATTACAGTAGGGACGTCCGATTCAATAAAAAGATTATATACATATGACCATTCTAGCTCTGAATTTTACTCCTCCTTTTTTATCGACCTTTCTCTTAAGGACCTATTTAGAGTCGGTTCTGTTGGGTTTTTTCTCTTCTGGCTTATACAACGGCCGATCCACCAGAGTCTAGCCTTTGTTTCTTTTTATAGACCTGAGTTCTTCTTTGATAGCGTTTTCCCAGTCTTTGTGTTCTTGGGAACTTATGGCTTATTTAAAGGAGGCCGATTCTTTGTTGATCTGAGCTAGCAAGACATACTGTATATGGAGATTCTTTAAGGATTAAGTCTGCTAAAAGGTTTTACAGAGAGTAAAGTCTGCAAACTGGAAAAGTCTCTGTACGGACTTAAAATAAGTCCCAAACGATGGCATGAAAAGTTTATTGAGGTTTCGAACAAAATATGACTAGAATCCCATCAAGATAAACCCTGTTTATTTATTTGGAAGTCTACTAATAAAAGACTGATTTTACTGCTATACATAGATGATATACTACTGGCTTTCAACTGTCTCAGTAAATTGACCAATGTTAAAAGGCAGTTACAAAAGCAGTTCGAGATGAGGGACTTGGAAGAAGTTAAACATTTCTTAGGCATGAACGTAACCAAAGATAGAGACACAAGCACCATCAAACTGACTGAAGAAAACTGTACATTAAAAATCTTAGAGAGGTTTGGTTTTCAAAATTCTCACCCACAGGGAACACCCATGGACACGAAACAAGTGTTCAGTAAACAAAGAAAAGAAAGAGAAGACAATGTGGATTAAAAGACGCAGGATACAGATGAAGCTAGAGACGATTAACTGTATTTGGAAGCTATAGGAAGCCTACTTCATTTATTCAACACAGTTAGGCTGGACTTCTCTTATGCTGTGAATGTGCTGAGTAGGCATCAGTTAAATCCAACAACTAAGGAATAGAAGATATTTAAAAGGCTGTTTAGATATCTTAAAGGGACAAAAAGGAAAGCACTAACTATTAAAGCAAAAGAAAGTGGCCTGGAGGCTCATTATGACGTGAGTTTTGCCTACTGCAAAAAGTCTCTTACTACAGCAGGATACATAGTTGGGCTCTATGGAGACTCTGTTGTATAAAAGACTCACAAGCAGAGCTACGTGTCCCTATCAACCTGTCAGGCTGAGTACTTGGCCATAAATGCAGCTTATCAGGAGCTGATGGCAGTAAGAAATTCTCTGGTTCTCGTGTTGGGTTCACTCCATGCTTCTTTGGTGTGATAATAAAGCAACTAAGGCCAGTGCTAAAACAGGGGGCAGAATTAGGCTAAGACACATACCAGAAATAAAGGCTTATTATGTTAAGGAGTGTGCTGCTTTAAAAAGAATAGAAATCAGGTGGGTTGCCTCAAAAGAACAAGTAACTGATATAATTGCAAAACCTCTCTTATTTGAACTTTACAAAGGATGGCTTACCAAATCTTGAACATATGAAACTATAGCATACAGGACTATTAAATAGAACTAAATAATTATCTTCTATCTTCCTCATTTGTTGCAGGACTTAAGAATAATTGATCCACTAGGATTCCAAAAGGAAATGTTGTGCCGGTTTTTATTGTTTGTTCTTTTGATTAATGAATTTCTTACATACTCTTAATTTAATGACAAATTAGTTAACACCTAAAATAAAGAAACCGGAGGGAGTGTAAAAATACGATTAAAGGTGATTCTCTATTTCTCTTGGATTAGCTTCTGCCGCATATACTTGTTACCTTATCTCATGTTACTATATATACATGTGTGTTTATACATACTGGGATGTGCAGTGCCTGCGCGCACTCTGTTAGTCAGTCTGTGTATGATAGCCCAACGACTTACTTGTCCGCTAACCCGTATATTATGGAAAGCTAGGAAGATAATTAATATGTAGTGCATTATATTCTAATACGCATCCATTCATTTTACCTCGCTCCTGTTCCTTAACCATAATAACAGTAGCTACATACCAAACAGAAAAAAAAGATAAGATCTTCATAAAACTTGGTGGACAGCTAAATTAATGGCCAATAAGGACTCTGTTAGTTTTTGTAAGGCTGGGGTTCCTACAAGACCAAATAATGATGGTAAAAGTTTTCATACTTTCGTTATACCTTGACATAGATGCTTATGAAGAATCTTTTTTTTGTGAAATTTAATTATCAATATCATACAAAATAATGATAAACTTTTGACGATATTTTTTTTTGTCTTATATAAATATATAACAATGTAATCTAATTTTATAAAACATCTCAACGGCACCTGTGAGATTGGTAATAAGTTAATTAGCGTCGTAGAAATTCCTAAAGGTGCTTTCTTCATACATGGGCGAGAGAGGCAGAAAGCATACTATACATTCGAATCCAAAATCAAATATGCTTTTGACTAGTGGCTAGGGATACAACTACCTTGAGTGAGTCTTTTGGGATATTTTTGGATTGGAAACCAAAGAAAATTGAAATTGGTCTATAAATAAAAGTTGTCGCAAGCATTGAAAATTTTTTTTTGGTCTACCCGAGTATTCTTTAAGACACATATCCTTTAATTTTCCAAAAAGTATCCCACTTACTCCGTAAATCATTAGCATTAGTTAAAGACAACGAGTAAAATATGACCATATTTTTTTTTTTAGTAATTTATTTATAAAGAACAACTATTTTGTTAACTGTAACCTGAAATGAATCAAACACAATAGTAAATGTGCTTATGCTTAGTTTGTGCCGTGAACAATGTTGCTAATATGTTCTATACATTTTTTTTTGAGTATTAAAATATAAATTACATTTTCTTACATAAGACATGATTTTTATACTTTAGAAATTGTGTTACATATTTATAAACACCGAAATATAATTTGGGCTTTAAGAAATTCTTTTGAATCTTTCTCATACTACGTTAAAAATTGAAAATTTGTCCATAATTGATGGCTGTAGCCGGTTTTAGTCATTTGCTCCCCGTTTGGCCCCAGTGTGCACTGCAACGTTTAAAACAATGAGACTAAGAAGTACGTTGTTTCTAACAGTAAAAATATTTATTCGAACCTTTGGGGTTGCATATTTATAATTTAAACGATTTTCAAAAATTTTGCTAGAGCTATTTCATGTTTGAAAGAGAGTATTTGGTAAAAAGACTTCTAATTTCCCTGCGTATAATACCTATATAAATGAGTTTCAAGGTAAAAGATTGTCTGCCATTTTGTTTTCGCCACCATATTAAGTTTTAAAAAAATTTTCCAACATTACTGTACTCTATTAGCTATTTATTTTTATTTAATACGAATATCGATTAATTGGCTAAAAATCAGTTGTCTACCATATTGTTTTGGCTGCCATACTGATATTTTTTTTTACTCTGTATATTTAAGTGTAGTGTTCTTGGAATTAGCTCTTATTTGATTCCCATATCGATACGGTTTTGGAGTAAATGGTAGTCCACCATTTTGTTTCTACCGCATTGATGTGACTTTTTCAGTTTTTTACGTACTAACTTGCTCTGTTCTTAGAAACAAAAACATTTTTTAAATTTCAGTTTAATGAAATGTGAGAAAGAAGTCAAAAATTCGCTAAAAATTCGAACAAATACAGTCAATACATTTAATAATTTCACTGACTTATCAAATCATTGTAACTAGTTGACAAATGATAAGGACTTTATTTGTTATTTAAGGTTCATATTGATACATATGGATACGGATATAATATTTATGCAAGAATTATTATTACAGAAACTGCTACGATCCTTTTTTTGGTTATTGATGAATATTTCAGAATCAATTAAGGATATAAGTTTATAGTAAGATATAATTTTATATTTCTTACTTAAAATTTGTAAATGTAAATTTTGTATTTAATTATTCTTCCATTTCTTATATGGATTTATATACACTTCTACGTTTCCTTTTCTTGCTATATAACTATTTAATATTCATATCCCTTAAAATCATTACTATTTTTATTTTCAATAGAGTATAAAATGTAATTGATTTAACAGAGTACAAAATTTTAGAATTTTATTTTACAATGACATAATATTATAATTAACAACGCATAACATATAATTTACCTTTTGATCTTAATCCTGCAGTGCCTTATTAACCTACATAAATATCTGACAAATTCATATAAATCATCTTCCTCCTGCATATTATTCCATTATCTTCTAATCTTTACTTTCTGACTAATACTAGGATTTTTATTTTTTCCTATTCACACAGCAATATGCGCTCCATATTTTTTTTTTCTTTAATTGTAGAGCCTACAGTCTATCACTAAAAAACTTTTAAATTTACTTATATGTTCCTCTCTTCACTTTATATTTCTCTCTCGGTTTTTTCCTTTTTTCACATTTTACGGATGATAGACTTGTCAATTACAATAAAGTTATTGTATTTTATGATTGACAAAAGTCAATCCAAATCTATTCCTACCCTTCCCGCCTCTAGTTTCCATATATATCCATGTCTCTTTGCTTTTAAACTCAACTACATATTTTAAATCTGCTTTCTATTTTTTTGTTTCATAGGCAAGTCTCTGCTACGTATGCGCAATATAATTCTATAATTAAGTCCATGTAAAATGATATTGAATTTTAACTTTCTACTTTAGCTCTTTTGCTCAAGCCAAAAAGGGCTTTGACTGCCCATTTCACCCTACCTGTAGTTTTTTCTATGTGCTATGAAAATTTTCTTTTATCAAGCATATTAATGGGTGCATGTCATCGTTAAAAACTTACAATGCTTTCAATTCAAATTGCAATATATCTATTTCTGTCCTTCTTTATTCCTAAAAATTAGGATTTTTCAAACAATTATAGTCAATACAATAAATAGTTTTACTGATTTATCAAATAATTGTTACCTATTGAAAACTGATAATGACTTTTTTTGTTATTTATGGTTGATATTGATATATATAAATATGCATATTAGGGTTGTCCTTATTTGGAGAGTTTCTAAATTTTTTTCATGATAGTCCGTAATCGTTTCCGAATAAATAAAAAAAAATTTCTGCCAAATTTCATCTCTTAATATTAATTGTAACCCGTTTTATACGACGGCCATTGTTTTAAACAGAAAATTACATGGGAAAATTTCTTTTGTTTATTCAGAATTTTTTAAAAGCTTGGCCTATAAACGAAATATAATAACACATTTTTTTTTCTGATAGGAAATTTTACGTTCTTAAAAAAATGTTTCTAATGATTCTTTGCTAAGTATACTCGTTTTGTGGGTATTAGCGCTCAAAGTCTAACCTTAAGTGTTATATGGTGACATTTACGATTTATTTACAATTTTCTCCGTATTTTTCTCTTTTTAATAAGTACTATTTTCTTTTAATACTCATATAACAACAATAAATGCTACAACAAACATAATAAAAATACTCGGAGTTTTAAATAAATGTCATTACATCTACATTACAGTAATAAAAGATTATTTATCTTGATACTTGTATTCTTACAATATTTCCATCGAATTAATGCATTTATGCTCATTAATTTTTTTTGGTACAATGTACTCATTTTATCCAATCGTTACCAATCTATTCGAAGAGCTTCTATAAACTCTGGTGATTTTATAACATTTTTTCAGCTAAATAGACTCCCTACTGTTTAGAATATTTGTACTGCATGAATTCTAATATTTTGTTATAATGAACAAAATTTTTCTACTTGATGTATTGTAAAAATTTGTTAATTAAAATTTTAAAAATTCATAACAAAATTAAAACTCGTTATATTGAAGCAGTTTTCTAATATTCTTACAGGTATACTTTTTTGATTGCTTAGAACATTTATAGTTTAGGCAATTTTTATTTATGAAATAATGTAAAAAATATAGCAACAGTATAACAATAAGCTTTAGACAGTCACATTTTCTTAAAAGGTGTTGCTACAACAATTTCTTTTAAATAACTGAGGAATTATTAAAAAAATTTAAATAGCATGATTAGTATTTTTCAAAAAACAAAGTTTATTAATTATCATTCAAAATCTTAATACAAACATTATGAATAACATGCATCACAATTCTTTTTTGGTCTTTCTACTGAAAGTAAATACCTTTAATTACCTAAGACTTATAGTAGCGTTCATGCTGTGCTGAGAAAAAATTCTTGTAGTTAGTTAAGACTTTATATATCAAGTTTCCTATTGCAGGATCATTATTCAGCTTATTTTACAACCTCTGATCATGATTGATATATTATTTATTTAAAATTCAAACAAACCATTTTTTACATAACCACTGCTTTTCGTGCATATGCCTCGTATAATATACTGTGTTTCATCCTAATATTACGTATGATTGTTATTCTGTTAGTCAAGATGACTATCTTAGATAAACCAGATTGTTTGAAACTGATTATCGATTAATCAGCAACAACATGTGCTGAATCAGGTCACTCATTAAAATTAAGAACTTCATACCACTAAGAACATAGTTACTTATACTCTTATGATGAGCTCTCTATACTTATTTTTATGTCTTATATATGATTACATATAAAACGAGGCGTGCTAGTATATGCACATCAATCATTAGCTTGCCCTGATTTTTTCTATATTAAATATTTATAAAATTAATAAGGCCATTTAATAACATTGCGAGCATAGTTATTAAATAATCCACACGTAACAATCGATTCAATATTGCTAGGAACATTGCAGGCCTGTCATCGGCTCTTTCATATCTGCTTTAAAAGACACCTTATATTTGTCATATCATGTAATATACCGTGTACAATTTTGACTCAACCAGCAATATGGTAACGTTTTTTAAGCTGTCCTAATTTACTTTAATAGTATTTGGGAGATTTCGGGATCAGTGTCCATTTCTCTTATAATTATAATCTTAAAACATGTAGAAATGATTAATCTAAATAAAACTATATTATAAAGGGGGGGGGGGGGGGCTGCTGTGGGCAGCTGGGGGGGGGCAAGGGGGATCTAACCCTACAAAAAATTAAATTTAAACTCACGTAAAAATGAACGAAAAACTACGTGATTTAAGGGGGAGCTGTAGGGTGCTGAGGGTGAGCGAAGAGGGGCTGGAACTCACTTATGTTCACACAACTATATATTATAGAAAGATTTTAGGGTGCCTGCTCTTTACCAAATGTAATTTTTTATCATCTACCCTTTTAAAACTCTTTATTTTGGTTTACCAGAACCAACCACACTTATAGAAAAAAATTATGTAGACGACAAAATTAGTTGAGAGATTCGGATACAAAAATTCTATGAAATGTTTTCAAAGTGAAATATTGATCAAAAACTTACTATCGAAAAAAATTTCTAAATTTTAAAACAGAATTTTTTTTATTGACGTTCCTGATGGTTCTTGTAGAATTTTTTTCTGTAAAAAGGTAATATATTATTTTACTTCAATAAATTAATATGCTTTATATCTGGCTTGGACAGGTATAGCTTTAATTCTATTATCAAAAGGAATGACGAGTCACAGAACTTTTAGATAACCATTAGATTTAAATTCATTTAAAAGTGCTTTTTTCGAAAAAGAATCAGATAAAAAAAAATTACGTGAAATTTATGTCATAATCTGGGACGACGCTTCTGTGATGCCAAAAAAAGCCTTAGAAATTGTTGACAAAACTCTAAGAAATATGTGTGATACAAGCACACCGTTTGGAAACCAATTTATAATTTTAAGTGGTTATTTTCGTCAAATTCTACCTGTAGCTAAACATGGTATTAAAAATAACATAAGGGACGAGACTATTAAACACTTAAAAGTTTGGGAATTATTTTAAATATTACATTTAAGAATAAATATTAGAATAAGAGACGAAAAATTTCCTTCGTTTTTATTGGATATTGATTAGGGAAAATTAATTGTTATGATATATCTGAACAATGGAAAACAAGCAATTATTGTTCGAAAATTTTCAGTAACGTTAATAGTTCTTCAATTTATGATGTCATATTAACGTCCCATAACGAATACACTTATTTTTGGAACAATAAAATTTTAGGAAACAAAACTAGAAGCAATAGTGTTTTACAGCATAGACTATGCTTATCATAATCAAGTCAATAAAAGTGACGATAATATTTATATAAATTTTCCAATAGAATTTGTAAATAATATTAGAGAAGAACTCCCACCGCACGAATTAAATTTAAAAATTAATGTTTTAGTTATGTTAATAAGAAACTTAAGTAATTCCGATGGCCTTTGTACCAACAAGGTTAAAAATAACAATATTATTTAAATATACCATTTTAGAAAACCTTTGTTTTTTTATGGACAATTATATGTTGCCCTTTCGAGATGTAAAAATCCAAATAATGTTTTTATTCAAATTGAGTCTAAAAGTAAATCGGATATACAAAATACTTTTTCGTCCGAAATTTGTTAATATTAAAAAAAATTTTGGATTATCTTTTAAATATATTTTTTTAAATAATAAATAGAATCAACTAAATTAATTTTGTTATTAAACTAAATACATTTTTAGTGACTGTCCAAATTGACAAAGATTAAAAAAATTTTCAGAATAGAAAAATTTTGATCTATCTCTAATTTTTCTATATTTTATAATATTATTAGTAATTTAAGATAAAAATTACCATTTTTAAATTTTGTATTGAAAAATAGAAAATTCAGAAAAAAATATATATATTATCTGTTTTTCATTTGTACATAAATTTTTTTCATGTATTTCCTTGCAAATAGAATTATAATTGATAAATAAAAAATACTATATGAAAAACAAAATTTTCGAATCCCGAGAAATTAATAGAACATGAAAAGACATCAAAAATTATTATACGTTTGGGATACTTGTAAGATTGTGTTTACTTTAAAACAAAATTTCATGAGACATCAAAAGGAACACGATTCAGAAAAACCAATCTAGTGCATACATTGTAATAAAAAATTTAAGGGATCTTCACATTTAAATAAACACAAAAATTCACAGTAGATGTAAAATTAAAGAAATTTGTATAAAATGTAGAAAAGGATTTTAAGGTCAGAAAATTTGACAAGACGTATAAAAATTCAAAATTTACAAACTCACGGTATCCAATTTTTTTTAAATAAATTATTATTTTATTACAAGAATAATATACTATTCTTTATTGTTAAAGGATACTATTAATAAATTTTGCCATTACAAATGTTTCAGACTTTTTAAAAAACATATTGTCGTCTCTTGTACAATACTCGAATTGATTGGTGCAATCAAATACACGAACTTTAACAACCAAACGAAATGGAATCATATCCCAAACTACTAAGCCTGTCAAACCCAACTAAACCTGTGCCTTAACCGAATTAACTTCGCGGAAAAACCTTACCAAAAAAACTTTTAATTATATATGTAGAATCTTAGGGGTATGGGTGAGGCATGGAGGGAGATGAGAGCAGGATGGGTGGTGGATGCATGGGGGATGCGTGGAGGAAGGGTGGATGGAGAATTATGGGGGGAATGGAGAGCGATCGGATAAAAAATAAAAATCAGCATAAAAATGAACGAATAACGAGGTATGTTGAGAAGGATGGGTGGAGGATGGGGGGATGCATGGAAGTTAGTGGCTGAGTCCCCTTAAAACCACTATATAATATACATATATATATGTGTGTGTGTATATGAGGGTTTTGAACGAAAAACTTCTGTTTAGACATAACAATGGAAACTTAAATTCTAATTGTAAGTAAAAAGGTGTTCACATTCCATGTAAAAGTTGATATTCACCTATACATGCAGATAAATTATTGTTTTTAAATATATATGGGACGATCTACGTCAACCAGATAAGAACCACGACTAAAATTACAAGCAATTAAATCAATCGAGTGGAGAGTCATCTTAAAGTTTAAGACCTCTACTTTTAAATGCCAAGTGCACCTTAGAAAAGATTTAATGTGGCGACTCCTATGTGGCGGGTGAAGGTAAGGGGGAAATCAAGAACCAGAAAAAAAAGCTTGTAAAAAATAAGAATTTACACATTATAGTGTCGTTTTTCGGCTCAAAATGTAACTGATGGATGGTATAAAAAAGTCCAAATCATACTATAGCAAAATTTATAATAACGGCTCGAATATGGCCGTCAACAATCCTATATGGTGGCATATTTTTCGTAAATCATCAAATTTGCATCACATTTTGTGTAATATGGTTTTCAGGTAGCTAATCACAAATCTAATGTCGGATTCGTAAAATTCAAAATGGCGGATCCAATATGGCCGTCAACAATCTAACATGTTTGCCCATTTTTTGGTAAATTATCAGTTTTGCATCAAATTTAGTATGATGGGGTTTTCGGGGTATCTGATCACGAGTCCGAGATCAGATTTGCAAAAGTCAAAATGGCGGATCCAATATGACGGACGAAATTTTTGACAATTAACAGATTTGGTGACATCGATTTTGATACGATTAGGTTTTGGCAGTCATTGGTTACAGCGACATACTTAGGCATCGCACTCTCGAGCCTACCGAGAACTCACCCATCACATCGGCATTACAAATCCCTTGATAACAAGTGCGTAGGGTAATTGGGTTTAAAACACTTTAGTTTATTGTTTTAATTCGGTTAATTAAGAAGCACGGTGGGTTGTTGAAGTTTAAAACACTTGAGTTTATTGTTTTTTATTAGGTCATTAAGAAGTGCGTAAGGTTTTTTTGGTTTAATGCACCAGGGTCTATTGTTTTTTATTTGTTAACTAAGAAACGCGTAAGTCAATTCAGTTTAAGGGCACTTAGATGTATAGTTTCTTATTAGTTTATATTGAAGCGTGTATGGTCATTTAATTCTAGGTATTTTTTTAGTCAACTGCTTTTTTGTAAGTTTGCCTATGTTGCTTATTTGAATTTCCCGCCTTAAAATTGTATCAAGTTTAAGAGCGCTGATCCGACCTCAGATTCGTGATCAGCTACTCTGAAAACGCTATTACACTAAATTTGATGCCAATACGATGATTTACCAAAAAAAAGGCCACCATATTGGATCGTTGACGGCCATATTGAATCCGCCATTTTGAATTTTGCATATCTGACCTTAAGTTCGTGATTGGCTACCGAAAAACCTAATTCGACCAAATTTGATGCTAAACTGATAATTTAAATAAAATGGGCTACCATAAGGGATTATTGGCGGCCGTTTTAGATCCGCCATTTTGAATTTTGCTAATGTATGATTTGGACTTTTTTATATCATCCATGAGTTACACTATGAGCCGCAAAAGAACAATATACTGTGTAAGTTCCTACCTTTACATTCTTTTTCTTCTGGTTCTCGAAGTATGCCCTTGCCTTCGCCCGCCATATTGGAGTCACCACATCAAATTATTCTAAATGCGCAGTAGGCATTCGAAAGTACAGGTTTAAAGTTTTAAAATGAGCCCTCACTCGATCGATGAAGTTGCTTCCAATTTTCTTCGTAGCTCTGATTTGGTTGACGCGGATCGTCCTATATACATAGATGTATGTATATATAAGTATAAATTCCATTGTTCTGTATAAACAAAAGTTTCTTGTTTAAAACCCTTATATACACACATATATGCGTACATATAGATGTGTATATGATGTATAGTTACCTGTCCACAGGAAATGGATCCTTTTAGGGCTTTTTCCTCCTCCAGCTCGTGCTATTAAACAAGAAAATTTTCACCCCCTCTAGTGCCAGTATGTTTTTTACTCTCACCAGCTCGTGCTGTTTAACAAGTACATTTTTACTACCTCCAGGCCGCTGCTGCGATAGCTTGGGTCTGGGAAGCGGCTTCAAGAGCACTTATACGTTTTTTAAATGAGCGCTATGTAATACATACTGTTACGATAACTGGGAGGTCGCGATTCGAGACCGATTTCAGGTGGAATTTTTTTTAAATTCTCAAATTTGTTATCTTGACGAAAGCAAGTCAGAAAATGTCTCTTACAAATTTTAAAATAGTTATTGAATTATTTTCAAGTAATAAAATGTTAAGGCTAAAAATCAAAGATAGCCCTGAAAAAGGCTAATGACTAAGCGAGGACCCGGAAAGAGGCCGTATTACTTATTTAAATGATAAAAACAATTTTGAACCAAATGCCATGTTCATATAAGTTTTAATTTTATTTAAATAGCAGCCCTGAAAAAAGCCGATGACAAAGCGCGCGCGAATACCTACTCCAAACTTATTCTCACCACACACTGTTTGGAGTAGCTACTCCAGAATCAACAAAAGGAGGCTCTTTGACATTTTAAACTTATTCGATATCGAGAAGCTACACTGTCAGAACGTCAGCAGCAGAAGTGAGGATCCTCAAGCTCTCCCGAAGACTTCTACTGAGAGGTTCGAGCGGGAACTCCAGATGATAAGGAGGATTTTTCCACTAACCAGCCCGCCCATTGGTGTTTCAGATGGTTTTTAACATCTGGGCGCAGGCCCACAACCTATCCGAATAAAGATTTCTTTATGGCAGGGCTAGGACTACCACTGAAAGAAGCCAGTCAGCAGCTTAGACAGTTCGAGGAGGAGGACTCGAACTTCGACCGCATCGACGAGGAGGACGAAGTTGACGAGGAAGACGAAGACGACGATGACAAAGACGAAGTCATCACTATTGGCAGCGATGATGACGACGACGGACCCCACAACGAAGCGACGCTAAATAATTTGCGTAGATCTTGTGTTGCCAACAAAACAAGACGTTGGCCCGCAGACCGAATAAACAGACAGACGGACTCAAGAATAGTCGGCCCTTTTAAGGGCCACCAACCATTTTAAACGTGAGAACAAAGTTCACAAAAACGTTGAATATTTTGAGCGCCAGGAATAAAAATAATTTTTTCATTTCAAATTCTGTGGTATGTGAATTGGGTGTTTTGCGAAAGCAGGTGTAGGCTGGAGAGGGAAAAATTGCAAATTAGTATTAGTCTATATAAAGAAGTCTCTTCAAAACTTTTCATCATTTGAGTGTATAGTTCTTTCTTTCAAAAAGATCATGAGTATGAACGCCTTCATAGTTGAGCTTCTTCTGTTCCTCGCTTGCCCTAGGGTAGATCATCGCATCGAAGAGCTACTGGCGGTAATGGCATAGTTAGATAAGAAGTCGGAAAAGAAAAGTCAGAAGTTTAAGAGAAGGAGGACACGCTCATCATGATGATATCACGGGAAGAGAAGGATGACAACGACGCTATGTGAAATAGAACATCCTAATAGAAAACAATCGGCTCTTTTCAGAGCTACAAAACTTTTAAACGTAAAAAGCAAAAAGTTTTTTTATTTTTTACAGAAAAGGTAGATGTATGAAGCGGAAATATGGATGTATCTATTACGTCATTGTCAATTTTAGTGGTCCTAAAGAGGGATAATTTCTTACTTTAAAAAAAAACGTGTGGGTCTGGGGACCCCCGGCAGAAGTGAAACTTCAAAAAGAGCCGTTACTGAAGTTGATATTATTGAAATTGGCTATTACAAGTATGCTTATGTAAATATTTGTATAATAATGGTGTAAAATCGAAAATAAAAGTCAAAAGAGTAAAATGGAGCATAAATTGTCTATTTATTTTTGGTTATAACAGAGTTAGCTGTCGATTAAACAATTACATGGAGAAGCCAAACACTAATTATTATTTTGTACATTAATGTGATTCTTCGTCATTAAATTCAATAAATGATACAATAGGCTTATGGTAACTAAAATACGAAACAAATGTTTTTGATGTAATTTTATCAATATATCTAGAAA
>JAPYYV010006595.1:0-26667 GCA_030522625.1 Copidosoma aretas | reverse complement strand
GCACATACTTAAAATTATAGACCTTTTTCTTGAAGTCTTCATTAGTTTTGGACCATCATTCAACAAAACCTATCGTCACAAGCTGTTTACTTTTTGTCCAACGATTTGCATGAAAAAGTTTGCACCGACTTTTATGGCATTTTTCGATCGCTTTACATCAACTATGAACCTTCAAAAACGCTGGATTTTGTAGTTTGGATATCAATAAAATTCACTCGACAAGAGCCCAAAAAGTTCGACTATCTATTGACACGAACTGTTTTCGCGATCGAAAAACACTTTATTAAAAAATTCGGTCAAATCCGTAACCACATGGTATACTTCAGTTTAAAGTAAGAAGAATTTGTCTCTTGCTATTTTTCTCCAAGATGAATAGTTTTCGAGTAAAAAATTCGCAAAGTTTGAAAATTTGGATACATGCATGTATATTTTTTCAAACTTTAGAAATTTTTCGCTCGAATACCATTGACTTTAGAGAAAAATGCCTATGAATATTTTTTTTCTATTTTTGTCCAGAAAATACGAAAAAAAATGTTTTTCTGTCGAAAAGGCATTTTTCAAGTAGTCTGGTGTATGGGTGGTCACTTAAACAGTACCTGTGACAATTCGAGATCGGAAACTATTTAGCATCGATTTCTTATGGTGTAATGACAATACATAACGCAAAATAGTTTAGAAAAATTAATTTTCGAAATCCGAAAATTTTGGTTGCAAATAGTGCAAGGTTCGGCGGAATCACCCATATATACCATACATATCCTTAATTTTGTACTGGGCTGTCACAGCCCATCATGTATTCGTTATTAAATATAACTTATAAAAAATTTGAAGATGTGAATCTCCTTGTAACTTGCTTTTTTATCATAGTTAAAAATGTATGTACTTGTTGCTTAGAATGCCGATGGATATGCAAACCAGCCACATTTTTATGTTTATTCTACAACTAATTGGAAAAATACAAAAAAAGTAATTTCATACTTACGTTTTCACTTCTGCCGGCAGTCCCCAATGACTGCCTGTTTTTTATTTTATTTTATTTTTGATGGTTTTAATAGAATATTAAATGTTTTTGAACTCTGCACAAGATTCACTGTTTCTTAAGTTTGAAGAAAAAGGCACATAACTAAAAAAAGTGTCATTTGTGTCACTTAATTTTTAATTTGAATACTAATAAATCAACAATCAAATTTAATTGGTAATTTACACTTATTTTCATTAAGAATTCAATTTTAATTGTAATTATTTGATTAAGAAATTGAGTTTGCAAGTATGTACGCCACGGGTGGAAACATTAATTTGCATAAATAATATCTCTATCAATAGATCCACCAGAACGAGAGCGAACAGGGGAAAAAAATTGTTCATCTCTTTCTACTCGCATGTGTGAAACGGCAGTGCAGGCTACATCGTATGAAAACACATTTTCCATTTTGCAAGTACGACGAACTCTCGGGCGCTGTGCATTTAGCATAAATTTGCATATGTATTTCTGATTATCAGCGAGCGTATAGCGCAGCAATCCGTTTGATGAGGCCTTGCGCGCGCAGAGTTCATTTCATAATTGTTGGGCAACGAACGAGATTAAAGATTTTAGTCGCGGAGTGGTGTGTGGTGGGTATTGTGGGTGGTTTGTTTTGCTGGTGGGGGGGGGGGGTGGGGCTGAGCTTCTTATCGATCGAAAAATCGTTTCACAGGAAGACAAATATTTGCGCTTGAAAACGAAAACCTGTGTTGCTGTTATAAGAGCTTATGAGCTGATGTGTCCTCGTATTAAAGGTATTTTATTTAAAAAATCGCGAGTAATTGGCAAAATATTTCAAACATTTTTTCAGTTACTAAGTTATCAGACACAAATATAAATATAGCAAAAAAAACTCGAGAGAATTCTTGTAGTTCCTTATATGTTTTGTTTACAAAATATTTTTTCAATCATGTTGCCGGGTATCTTCTTTGACAAAGCAAATGTTGGTGAATAATTGAAGATATATTCATACACGTCTTAAAAAACCAGTCCAGACTAAATGTAATATAAAAGCGAAACAGTCGTTATGAAGGCTATTAGTGTTGATTGTCATCTGTGTACCGACACTGTCAGCATCAAACTTTTTGAGCAAACATATATTATGTATGTAACTTTTTGATTTTATTAGTGTCTACTCGTTTTCAGTTTTAAATAAACGCCATAGTTTTAGTGAACTTCATATTTTAATTGGAGAATAAATACCAGCAGTGTATGTGACAAAGTGATTTATCGCAATAATAAATATTCAAGAACTAAACAGTTTGTTGCCTTTGTATTCAAAAGATCGCTTGCTCTTTTGATCACTAATTTAAATGCGGCAAAAGACTCCGTATAAACGTGAGACGCAACCAATTATCATCCAAAAGCAAATAGAGTTTATATTTGATCTAATAGTTCTCAATGCAGTAATCGATACATACCAATTGTTTTTGCTATAGCTTGTGATCATTACAAAATTACCAGCCATATATTGCGGTGTTTAAAAAAAGTTTGTTTTACACTATCTAAGAGAACATAAAATATTTGCTAAAATTGCTTTCTATCATTATTCTTTCTATCATATACACTAAAAAATGTGTGTATACATTTCATGCGTGCACTCAAAGATGACCAATTATTGATTATTTCTTTTGTTTAGAACGAATTTTGTAGGTTTATAACGGTACACCTTACAGATGAATAACACAATCATTTTTTAAATATTTTATTTTCCGTTGTACGAAATAAAAAATATCAAATCCATATTCTAATAATCTCCCATTTTGCAGAATATACTTACTGAAAATATAAATAATAAAAATCCCATCACAAAGTTGTCATCTTTGAACTTATACTATTTATCCCTCATACTATTTATCTTGTATCTTATATACATTATACACGCCCGCTCCCGAAAGCAAGTCCACAAATTCTTGATTATAAATGTAAGTTCAAATTTGTATTCCAGCAAACACTTGTCTGCAGGCCGACCAGTTGGAAAATAGCACCAATCGGACTGCATATTTCTCCTATAACAACCCGAAGAACCAGTAACGTGAGTTTTTGAAACATTTTTGTCCTTGATGTACGTACATACACTTGGCTATTTTATTAATTCATATTCAAACATAAACATACCGATAAATCATCAATACAATATGGATTGGATAAAATTTTACTTATTAGACATGAATAATTAACGTCAATCACAAGGTAATATTTTTTAATTTAATGTTACAACTAATAGTGTAATAGATTTTAAAAAAATTAAAAAACATTAAAAAAACAGCTAATTAACTCTTATACCGTTAAAGATAGGATGATTTAAAAAATGAAATTAATTTTTTCAGAAACTCGCGATGGCCAAAATCGTTTATCTGATACTTGCGATCATGCTAGCTACTTACCTAGTTTCAGCCGAACCATCAACAAACGAAACAAAACAAGACAGTAACAAATGCTCCAACATAAAAGAGTTTGTAAGTATGAAAATGTTTCGTTACAAGTATAATTGTTTGTTTCGTGCAAAATATTTATCATTTATATTCATCCAACAGTGTAACGGCGCGAGCACTCTATGCTGCCCAGGCTTGGTTTGCGCGTCTTATCTCGCCCGTTGCGTAACAGGCTAGTTTTTTTAAACAACTTTGAAAATGAAAAGAAATCTTCGAATTGTAAGTGTCGCCCATTAGCAATGGTTTTGATTTTTTATGTTATCAGTGTAATTTTATACTTAGTTGATTGTTCAACAATACTTTGCATGATCTATATTAGTGAACAATTGAGAAAAGAATTCACTTTTCACAACAATGTTGCAAGAAAAAAAATGTCTGTATTACTCATGTAAATAAATTTTAATCAGAAAAAAAAAAAATATAATGATGAGAGGAACTGACTTTTATAAATAAACAGGTCTTTGTGCGAGTTCATTGCACGCGATTATTCATCCATTTTCGTAACAAACATTGTCTTCATGAATAATCATCCGACAACGATCATCTTATCGGGTTTCAAGTACAAATAAACAAATAGCGATAAACAGCGCGAAGTGGAAAAAACCTTACGATTAAGAATAATTCAAGTCTGGATAATGTGTCAAACATATACTTTTATTTCTTTTTAACGATATGTACATTCAGTCAACACCGGAACATTCGTTCGCGTACAATATTGCAGTATTTCAATTTGCACGAGTTTCTTTACACTTTTTCCCTTAAAAATCTGTACGTTATCAATACTGATAGAAACACGCGCTTAGAAATGCTTATCAAATAAATAATGATTCAGGATTGAGTACGACGTTTCGAAACACTTAATTATTTATATACTTTAAAGATGCGAAAAAATATTCTTAGGCATAGTACTTGGCACTAGTTAGATAATCGAACTAACTAAATTCACCTTGACAACTGAAAATGATTCAATGACTGAAATAGAAGACAACGGCGAATAAAACCGAAAACGAAAGAAAATACACCACTCTAAAAGTACTTGTATAAATATGAAAAAAAAAAATCGACGTTAAAAAATAACAAGTACACAAGCGCACGCGCGGACCACCAAATTTCCTAACACTTGTATGGCTTTTGAGAGTCAAGAGAGTCTCTTTTTTTCTCTCTTATGCTCTAATCCAAAACTATCACCATCGTACTACCTATGTGTATATACATAGCCATCTACACAGCAAGTGTATATACACACTCGCCCCTTATCTCGACAAGAATAAAGTACGATAATCCTCTGGCGCTTACTCCTGCAATAAACTGAGTTGAACAAAAAATCGAACAATGTCGGGATCAAGAGCGTCAGGTGACATCAACGAGGAACGAAGAAGAAGCCGGAGCAGTGTCGATGCGGCAGCAGCTCGAGATAACGCAGCGAAGACTGCTCGTTGACGTTGTCCGTAGGAGACACGCCCTCGTCGCCGCGACATGTGTATACTTTTCATTCACCGTAGCCCTGAACCCAAGAGCGCCGGCTACAGGCTCATCTTGATCGCCAATCGAGACGAGTACTACGCGAGACCCGCCGAGCCCGCGCACTACTGGGACGACTGCCCGGGATGCCTTGGAGGTACATAGTGTGGATTTGTAAATTGTCGTGAATAAGTTGGGAAACATAATTCGACCGTTTTGCCGGGTAAACATTAAACGTTGGCCCTTGAAAGTAGATGCATTAACCGTGGGAATGCGAGAATTTTCATGTTATAATTTCGTTGAAATAACGTAGGAACAGACATGGAACCAGGTCGAGAGGGAGGAACTTGGCTGGCGCTTAATTGCAAAACCGGCAGAGTCGGCGTGTTATTGAATTTAAACGGCACGCCCAAGTCCGCTCGGGGCAAGGGCCGAGGTTTTTTGATCAGAGATTACTTGACGACTCCGAATTCAAGCAAGATTCACGCCGACGATCTGCACAAGTACAATCAGACAACCCAGGCTTACAATCCTTACAATTTGGTCATGATTGATTTAAGGTATGGAGACTGGTTGCGCAATTAGATTTGCTTTGATGAAATTTTTTTGTAAATTTTTAGGAGCAGCGATGTTTATTACCTGAGTAGCGAGTTAAACTATCCTGGACCTAGGATCCTTGACGACGATATTTTGGGATTTGGAAACAGCGGCATGGAGAGGACTTATCAGAAAGTGTTAGCGGGCAAAGATAGATTCAAGAAAATAGTAGATAACGCATCTACTTTCCAGCAAGAGCATTTGATAGAAGATTTGATTCAGTTGCTGAAGCAAGAAATTAGGTATTAATTACGAAAAATTGGCAAATCCTGTCACTCATCGTATTAATGCTTATGATCAATGAGTTTTTAGGCATCTTCCGGACAGCGAACTCGAAAAGCGATCACCGGGAGAATTTAACGAACTGAGCTCTATTTTTGTGCGCCACGAGAAAGCCAAGTATGGTACAAGAACTCATAGTATTGTACTCGTTGATGAATTTTTTAATGTCACCTTTGTTGAGGAGACGATGAGTGGAGATGGCACGTGGAAACGTCAAAGTTTTACCGATCATCTGGAGTGATTCGAGTGCCTTAAATGCTTTTAGTAATTTTTTTTTTTTTGTTGTTGTTTAGAAAAGGAAAAAGTTTAAATCCAGAGAAAGTACAAAAAATACTGTTAGTGAGAATCGAAATATACCTAAATAACAATTAAACTTTAATCTGTCGTCTCATCTGCGTCGTCGTCGTTGTCAGACATATCGAATATTTCTGAAGAATTATCTTCGGCATTGTCAATCGCCTCTGAATTAGTATCCATATCTTCCGAAATCTGAGACAATATATATTTAAAAAAACAATCTCAAGCGATAATGATGTACTTTTTTTTTTAAATTAAAAATACCACGTACCTCGGAAGCCAATTCTTCGCCATCCATATCCTTGTTCAACATCAAATTTCCCATCCAGAAAGCTTCAATAGAATTATTAGCAGTCAACATTCCTTTGACTCTAAAAATAAACTTTTCTCGCCTTGACTTCATCACCGGTATCAACTTCAATAGGGATATATTTTTATCTTTTCTGGCTTGACAGAAAATATCTCTTAAATATTTTCCAACCTCTAAAAAAGAATTATACATCGATTTAAATATTTTGTTATTTTCCAAGACTTAGTTAATAATTTTAAAAAACATTAGCTCACTTTGGAATATTTTTATCACTCCTAACACATCTTCCGTTTGATATTTGACATTGGCCTCCAAAACCTTCATACCAAATAAAAGCATTGTTTGATACAGCATGGCCATGTAACGAAGATACAGTATTTTATACACATTTAATGATGATTCCTTGCAAATATCTGTCATTACATTTAGACAGGTAGCCAATTGCATCCATGCCCGTATTCTTTCTGGATCTCTGCAGAGATTAACAGTAGTTATTGCGTCGCATAATACATTCATAATTCGAAAATCCCCAATAACAAAAACACTTACGTATCCGACGATTGGAGTGAGATGTTAATACCTTTGACGAGACCGCAAAATAATTGCCTGTAGAATAGATGGAAGTTCATTTTAGTTACAGCTGGGAGCGTGCTCAAACGAGATTGCGCACGTTCAAGTTTCGCGAACTCGTCTGGCAGCCATTCAATGACTGCAGTTATAGTTGTCAACGGATCAGGCTCGTTTTCTATCCAAGTTTTCAACAACTCTTTGACAGCTGCTTTTAATCGGGGCCCATGAGGTTCGTCGTTCCACTCGAGAACTAAGAAGCTTTGTGCCATTTTTGCTAGAAGTAATAATAGCAAAGTTAAATTAGGTCGTGTGTACTATTGATTTAATTTCAGCTTACCATGTTTCTCTTTGGATTCTTTTTCAAAAGATTGAGAGTGCTTCATTAAACAACCACACATATTTACGAGTGCCATGGCCACTGAAATCTCAGCAGTCGCAACATCAGATAATGATTCGAAATACTTATAAGCCGCGGCAACGAGATCCTTTCTCGCTTTTATCAAGGTATTTGAATCGTTTTTTATTCCTGCTAGAAACCTAAGAGCATCTGCAAAAATGTTTTCATTCGTCAATTGTTTGAAAACTTGAAAACAGATGATGTAAATTATAAAAAAAAAAAAATACCTCGAACTAATTTTTGATGTCTATTATTCTGAAACTCTTTCCAACTGAACAGAGAAATTAAAAGACACAAAAGCAACCTTGCAGCCTCTCTCTCGTGTGTGCTGTTCTCCAGTCTTAATCTGAAAACAATTTTTTCAAGCCTACCACATACCTTTGGCAACAATTCAATCGTATCTTGGATAAAACTCTGGGAAGGTTGGATTTCAAACATTCCCAGAACTTCTTTCAGAACAAAGCACACTTGTGCTATTGTTATTGATTTGTAGCTTTCATCCAAAAGATTGAGTATCTAAAAGAGAGGATATTTATGTTCAAATTGATGATAATGCATATGGTGAGTTTCAATCAAAATTTTATTTACTGACTTGCACGTCCATTTTTCGGAAAAACGCAGGATTCTTCATCGTCATCTCACATCCGATTTCCCAAGTATCCCATTCAGGAAGTGTGATGGACTTCCTCAGAGTCTTTTGCGACTCGTCGTCATCATCTTTCTCCTTGTCTTCATTCTTTTTAGATTTTTTTTTCCGCTTGACACCTTTTTTTGATACTTTAATTTCAACCCGCACAAAATGCGGAGACGGAAAGTGATGGAAGTAAGAAAGGGGTGGCTGATAGTGACTGTCGCACATTGCAACCATCGACGCGAATTCGCCTTGCAGACTTATCAAGCTTTCAAGTCGCTTGAGGATCATTTCTTGGTAAAGATTTGCCTTTTCAGTCACAAAGCCATTAATAAGTTCCCTGTGTTACAAATGAATGACACCGTTAATATGTGGAAATGGTAGATGATATTAAGTAAGTCATATAACTTCAAACAATAACTGTAAACATGAGTTGTACCTGAACCAGTTTATACAGTGTATCATACAATCGGCAGTTGATGGCTCTGGCATATCCATATCTCGCGGCATTAAAATTGAAAAAGCTGGTATAGCGTTGATACTTTCTAAATTCTTGTTAAGTTTCAAAACACAAATGCGGAGTAGCTTGAAATACACAGAAACACAAGCTCCGGTTTTGCCACTTTCAAAATAAATGTAACCATCTGATGGTGTGGAATCATTAATATTATACATCGGCTCTAATTCGTCACTGAAATTAGAGAAAATTGAATCAAGAAATGAAAAAAGATAAATGCTTTTGTTAAATAAATTATATCAAAGAATTATTTTAATTAAATTAGGTACCTCGGACTCTGATCAACACAACATATATTGACAAAATTTTCTTCGAAATATTCTGTTACGTTTGTTAAGAATGCATTATTAATATTGTCTGTGGTAGCTAGGACTCGTTCTAATTGATCATAAAAAAGAGCTTTTGATCTCACGCAAGATTTTAGGTCATTCAAAGTCGTTTCTGAATTAAATAATTTTTTTTACCATTAAAAATAAACAATGAGTTTTGTATAAAATATATACTCACTTATAAGGTCGAAAGCATCGTCACTTCTTTCTCTAATTCCAGCCAAGTGCTTAACTGACATAACAGCTGCAATGACTCCTTTACATTTAGTTCTAAAAATTAAGAACAAATTAAGTCGAAAAAAACGATAATTTCAAGGTGATGTTATTTTTTTTCACGATTACCACTACACACATTGTTTTAGAACTGGCCAATTGTTTCCTCAGAATCATTTTCAAGTCACCATCTAAGAAATCATAGATTTTTTGAGACTGAATGCACAACCCAAAAAGTAAATGATACAATGCTGCAACTTCATCAAAGTTCAAATTATCAACTTTGTACAAAAAACTTCGCAAAAATCCTGAGTGGTGTTCGAAAAAATGATACTCGTCTTCATTATCAGCCATCCTGCACAGAACTGCGAGTGCATTTTTTGCTGTCTTATCCCTACAACCCAAAAGATTCGAAAGTCTGTCCATGATTTCTCTCTGTCTATGGGGTGTATCAGCTTGACTGATAAATATGTTTCTCATCCATGCAATTCCAAACTCTACGTGAGTAGGACTGTTGTCTTTTAAAAGATTTATCGCTAAATTTAAAGTAGTTGACTGAAAACTTTTCAAAACTACTTTATAGTCTTGATACAGAGAATTAATAAATTCAGTTGTGTAATAGTTCCCTTTTACATGGCTGTGAAGGGCAGTTTCAACAATTCTTTTTCTTGCAGTATTCGTCTCATGCAACAAAATTGACAAAAAGAGGTCCAAGGGCTTTGCTTCCGGCATTGTATTTTTCACTATTGACACTGCAGCTTGAGCTACTTCCTTGAACAAATATATGTTTGATTTTATTGCATTTACCATGAACATCTGATTTGTATGACATTCGTCAGGTTTGTCTTTTGCGTTTGGTGACATATTTACTAGCCTTAAAGCATTTAATGATTTCAATGCTATCGTTTCACTTGCACATGCTGTGAGTACAAATCTGAAGCAAAGTATTTTATTGATAAATTAAATATAAAGGTCAACTAAATGGTTGCATTTATAAAAAAAAAAAAAAAAAAAACAAAAACAACATACCTAGTAATATTAGGAATGCAGTTTTTGTCAGTAATCTTGTCCAACAAACTCAAGACTTGTACTCTCAGCTCTTCCCTATACTCTTTGGGCAGATTTAAATTATGCATACAGTCCAAGATGATAGTAGTCAAATCGCTGTTGTGTTCCATGATTTTCATGAGCATTTCTGCTGTTATACGATGTTGTGAATCTGTGACAATATCAGGAATAAAAATTATGACTTCTCTTTGAAACCATTCGGAAGAAGTGCTTAATAAGTCCTCAATCAGAGTGATCAGGCACACCGGATCGACTGTGATTTCTAAGAATCTAAGCTGCTGGATCATTGGGATGGCCCAAGGTGCATCATCAGATGAATCACTGAGAAAGTAAATATATTTTTCATACACCAATGATTACATTGTGTTACGACTTTACAGTGCCATACTTACGATGCAAGAACAGCATCAACTAGTTTTTTGAAAATAATCTTCAGTACTTCAACTTGTAACTGGGGAATTTCAAGCAGAAGCCTAGTGAGCGATACAGCCTTTGACGGTACGATTGTTCCCTCGTCGGTTTCCACAGTCACCTCCAGCAAGGATTTCTTCAAATTTTCTTCATCGTCCATGTAACCATTCCACGAGTCAACAATTGCTTCAACCTCGTATTTTTTCGAATTGAACGCGTCCTTAATTTTTTGAATGACATTCCTCGGATCCTCGGCTGTCAAGTTCAAAGTGGTCATAAATTTGCGCTCAAACTTGATGAAATATACATATACTTACCTATCGTGTGCAAAGTGTCTCCGGAATACAGCGTGATCCCCATCTGGTTGACAAAGTCCGTGAACTTGCTGCCATTGTCGCTCTCCTCCCTCGCTCTCGTCCTCCTGTCGTCCGCATTTCTCACCGGGCTGAAATCCCTCAGAGGACTGAGCTCCGGCGAACTGACAACCCTGTTCCTGTTGCTCCTGGGCGGGGTCTTCTCCCTTGGAGGATTCTTGTCCCTGGACAGAGACACCCTCGACAGACTCTTGGCCATCAAACTAGTCTTCCGAGGACTCTTCTTCGCGGTCTCCTTGACCGGACTCTTCTTATTCTTCCTCGCCACCTTTTTGGCAGGCACTTCGGTGTCCGAAAACGACATCTCCTCCTCGTCGCTGATGGACGCCACGGATACCGCGTCCACAGGCTTCTTGGACGCGGGCCCCGGCTCCGACCTCTTGGCCTCTCTCTCCTGTTCCTGTTCATCGCCTTCTTGGCTCGCCGACTTCTGGCTCATAGCTGCCTTCATCCTCTCGCGCAGAGGCTTGGCCGGCGCCTTCTTCTGCGCCTTGGACTTGCTCATGGCAGCCCTCAGGTTGAGCTTCCGGTACTTCTCGGCCGAGACGGTCGAGCTCTCGGAGGTCTGGCTCATCTTGGAGGGACTCCTGTCCATGGACTCCAGGCGGCCGATGATGGAGGAGCCGGCCCACTTGTTGCTCCCCCCGCGCTCCCTGTCGCTGTTGATGCTGTTGTTGTCGCTGGTGGTGCTGTTGCCGCTCCTGCGCTTGGGCGAGCCGGGCTTGGCAAACTTGTCGCCGGGCTTATTCCTGATGTCCCGCTTGGGCGACGAGGACGCGGAGCCGGAGGAGCCCTCGACGTCGACCTCCTGCATCCCGTGGCTGTTTTCATCGTCCTCGCTGCTGTCGTCGAGGATGTCGATGATTCTTTTCTTCCTCTTCTTGGCAGGAACGCCACGGGCGGCGACCGTCTCGTCGTTCTCGTCGTTCGACCGCGCCTGCGGATCGTCGCCGTGCTCCTCCGAGTTCTTCCGCTTGCGGCCCACCACGGAGACCTCGAGCGCGCTCATTGACCTGCCGACGCTCTCCTTCGCCATCTGCGTGGTCATCGAGCCGCTGCCGATTCGCGTGATCCCCAGCTGTTGGCTCGACGACCGGAACTGCTTGCTCAGCACGTTCAGGACGTTGGTGTTTTTGTTGCCCAGCTTGCGCCGGTCCATCTTGGTAGCGGTGCTTTGTTTCTATATACTCTCGATTGTTTTTCAACTTCACTTTGGGGGAAAAACGACAACAACACGCTCCCTCCCGCGCGATTTTACCACCGGCTCATGGTCCTTGTGTGTTGGCAGTTTGGCACATGCAATGAACACACCACTGAATATATTACGCGCACAAATGGCAGAGTAGAAGTAAAGAGGAAATATTTATACACTTGTAATGTTACTCAACAAAGATCATGCATGATGCGCACGTGCCCTCCTTTTTTTAACATCACATTTGTCACTTTCGTTGACCTCTAAAGTCCAAAGTTTTAAAAGCACTCTGCTGCGATCTGAGAATCCTGAGATTGGACAAGAATCAACGCAACCGCAAGACGCAAAACACGCGTTAACTTGTTGAACCGCCAAAATTATGCGGATTCCGGGCGTAAGTAAGTAGTACCTCATTGGTTGTGTGTCTCCGATCTGCCTATATTGGATCATTCCATAGATCAATTCCATTGGAGGATTTTTAACCTATTGTTGTATGTTGTACACTGTTTGGACTATCCCAAGCACGTGCACTCAAGAGTCTATCCAATGAGACGAACATACTTGAACTGCCCGCCACTTGGGGGCTTGTGCTTTGATCGAAGAGCCAATGAGAGAAGAAAATTTTATTCGTAACTTCATTTCGTCCAACCATTGTGATCTCACCTTTATCTAAAAAGTATAAGTACTATGAAAAGGTTATGTTGTGATTTGAAAAGCTGACAAATTGTAGATCTGAAAGTTTTTTGCCGCAGCTGCGAAAAAGGGATATGACAACGAACGGTACAAAACAGTACAAAAAGTTGGCGCTCCACAATTCCGTTTGCAACGATATATACTTCGGGTTTCAAGATTGCCTGGTTGAGGTAAGGACGATAGTTTGGCTTTACCAAGCTATGTAAACAACAATGGTGCACTGGTGGCATCGTTGGTGATTGATTTTTATTTTATTTCTTGCAGCATCCTTGGGCCAAATGGGTGGGAAAGTGCACTGATTTCGGCAAACAACTCGAAGTGTGCGTAAAAAACAACGTAAATATCATTCTCTTAATTTTTATTATCATTCTGCTGGCTCTGTTACATAATTCGAATATTATTTTATTTCCAGCGAGAAAGGATGAGAGAACGAAATCTACAGCTCACCCGTGAAAGAGTTGAAAAAATGAAGCAGGGAGTGTTTACTTAACAACGCTTAATGTTTATTATTTTGTATGTAATATAGAATTTTTCTCAAGTTTTCAATTGGCAAGTCTTATTAAGTACCGTTGTTTTCTAACTAGTAAGTTGTCTCAAATTTTTCATTTGGTAACTGTTTTTGTAATAAATTAATTTTTGAAAAATGGAGACTGAAGAAAAAACCGATAGGGCATTTGAAAACGTCGATTCAAAAGTGAAAGTAGACAGTGTGAAAGCAGATGATGAAGCATGCAGTATAAACGAACCTCTCATCAAAAAACCTAAACTGGATGAAAGTGAAGAAGAAATAAACCCTGGGAAGAGCCAGGAAAGCAATGAATCCGAAAAAAGTAAAGAATGCAAAATCTGGGAAGATCATGATCCTGATAAAGAAATAGAATTCTGTAAAGATGGGCTTCTTTATTTCATTGAAAGACTAACAACCGAAGAAACCACTCATGAACAAAAATTAGAAGAATTCAAAGTTTACTTAGAAGCAGATCTTAAGGTTGAGAAGGAAAAATACCGTCAGCAAAAATTAGAACGAGCTAGAGAGAAACTTAATGAAGTAAAAAAAGAAGACGAAGAGGAAGATGAAGAAGAGGAAGAAGATTCGGATGATGAAGCATCAAATAAGAAAGCAGATTCAGATAATGAAGAGATAAGCATGGAGCACGAAGTTCCTGAGTTAGGCTTTAACTATCCATTAGAACAGGATGCGTCTGATATGTTGCATGAAGTTGATTGTAATGAAGATGGGACTTATCCTACAGTTACCGAACGTTACCTCACTCCTTACTATGCCATTGATGTTAAAGAGCCTTGTGATGACATATGTATTTATATACATAGCAATCGTGTGTGCATGATTACTTTGGCCCCCAGTCATGTTATTTTTCAAAAAAATCTAACAATCACAGGTTGCAGCTACAAAGTTTCTGAAAAGTTGGATAGAACAATGAATAAGGTATCCGGAAAAGGCAAACGTGGAGCCCAGCCTATGCAAAAAAATTCATATCTCTGTCGTTTGACTTGCAGTGATGAATCAGTGTACATGATTAGGTGCTGCATGAATGGAAAACTCTTGGAAGTTAATGAAATGCTTCTAGAAGATCCTGAGCTGTTGAAAATGCCACCTCACTCAGGTGGTTATATCGCTATTGTTCTACCCAATCTCAAATATCACGATGAACAATTGAAAAAACATTTGCTTGACCAAGAGCAATACGAGAAAGCTCTAAGTCAAAGAAATGTAGAGAGTAAAAAAACCGATACATCCAAGGAAAACCAAAAAAAAGAAGATAATAGTATAACAGAGGAGCTTCTAAACGTTAATACAAATCAAAATGATGAAAATGCACAACTTGAAACTACGATTGTTGACCTAAAGTCTGAGGAAAAAGAACCAGATGACGTTGAAATGAAAGAATGCGAAAGGGAATAAATATGTCTTTTATACGGATGCTAAAACAAAAAAAAAATACATGAGAAAGACAAAAAGAGGAAATAAAGAAGTTGTTAACGTGGGATTGAGTTAATTCATAAAAATATACGACATTTTCCATGATGTAATTTGTGCATTCTTAAAAATCATCCAACATATTTATAATAAATTGTTTTGATTACATAGAATCTAGTTAGTTTTTTTTCACACTTTGCACCGCAAAGAGGTTTGCTTTGGTTTTTGTCCGACTTTATCTTAAAAATATATTTACAATTGCTTCTGTGTTTTATCACATACTTACCATAATCTTGACAAACCAAAGACAAAATTTTACACATCTTCATTTGTAAATTTCAGTTATCTATTTACATATAATATAAAGAGACTATCAAATAGGAACAGTCACTTTAGGCAAAATATTTCTCGTTTCGACACCTTTTAGTTTTTCCACCTCTAATAATTTAGTGTTTTTTGATTCCTTAGCTAAGGTTCCTAAGATTATACCAGAAAATAGTATCATTCCTATTGTATGATTAGAGATGAATTTTTTGGCACAATTTTTTGGATCGTCGATATCCAGTGAATTAAGCTGCAAAAATAGTAATATTCTGAGTAAAAATCAAGTACTTTTACTTTTGTTGAAATTAGTGTATTATAATGTTTTACCTGGTACAATAAATGAGTACCAACAAATCCCACGGATAAATAATATGGCAGAGTTTGACCAGCAAAAAAACCTGATACAAGCAAGCTTGTAATCATACTTGAGCCAAAGCCTGTAAGGTAAAGCTTCGTCTTATCACCGAATTTGAGTGCGGTAGATTTTATGCCCAGCAAGATATCATCAGCTTTATCCTGTTTGGAGCAAAGTTATAATATTGGTGGAAAAAGAAAAATTATAAAATTAGACTTTATCCATCTTCTCACCTGATGCGCATAAATCGTATCATATAAACTCCAGCTGTATAGAGAGGCAAACAAACAGACCAGTCACAAGAACCTTGAATGGCAGACCAACCTAATAGTGCTCCCCAATTAAAAGTCATTCCCAAAACAAATTGCGGCCAGTAAGTTATTCTTTTCATCAGTGGATAAATAATTACTAAACCTGGAAAGATCAAAGATTATATTGTTTTGGTATACTCAAGTCACTTTAAAAATTGTGATTCTTACCTAATGAACTAGCACCAAGAAATACGCTGTACCAATTGAGCTGTATGAGAACCAAAAGTCCTAGACTCAACTGACCAGCAAGAAAAGCTAATGCTTGCTTTCCTGTAATCTCTCCTGTTACCAAGGGTCTATCCTTCGTTCTAGCAACCTTCAAATAATTGTTAGCATAAAACAATATATTTTTTTCTAAAAGAATAGGAGAAAATAATAGTCACGCACTTTTCCATCAATATCCTCATCCCACATGTCATTAATTGTACATCCAGCTCCTCTCATTATGAAAGCTCCGATTCCAAAAAGTGCCAGCATATTGAGATCTGGAAATGCTCCAGCAGGAGCAGCCATTGCTATACTCCAACCACATGGCCAAAACAGTAACCAAGAACCTGACAAAATAGAGTATAACTTTACAAAATATTGACCCTGATGAAGAAGTTTAAAATATGAATATATCAATTATCCTAAAATAACTTGCCAATAGGTCTATCTATCCTCATGAGCTTCATGTAAGGCTTGATTTTGGAAGGAGCATTTTCAACAATTTTAGCTGCTATGCTAGAACTTCTATTCACCTGACAAAACACACCTGTCACTTCACCGGTCCTTCTGTGGCAATTCATCAACAATGAATCTTTGTGTCGATGTTTTGACTTCCAGTGCTCGTTTTTGTGGCACTGGCTACTTATTATATTAAAAGCAGAAGACGTGTGCATCTTATTGTAGGTGTAGGCATCATCTCTTCCACAATTTTTCAGACTGTGATGCAGCGACTTGGTTAGTCGTGCGATACATGTTGTACGCCAACAGCCTTTCATTAAAATCATATTTTATTTACACACCTACGAGCAAAAATAATTGATCATTAGACAGCTTATCAACATTTAAACGTAGCACTGGTTAAAATAAAATTGAAAAAGCACTCGATCTTTATATTCATTTGAATATTCAATGCAAAGTTAGACCGCACTAACCCTCGTGTAGCGACAATCATAATCATAACATACATGTACTTAATTTGATCAAGGAATAAAAGCAAATCTCATTTATTAAGCTTAAGTACTTATACAGCACATAAATTCGTAGAGTAAACACTGATTATCGATGTGACACTGTCACTTTTCTGGCCAAAGCAGAAGAAAGATCGTACAATCTCGTAATTTGCAATGTTATTCTCCTAACTTACTTATTACATAAAGCTTATAAAGGCGTTTTAATCGATCTTAGCTCCTTCGCCTCGTTGTCGTCATAATCATCGTCCATACATCCGTCGTTCGTCGCCTTTGCGGTGTTGGTATATAACTTGGTCCACAAATAACACTTGGTATACAAATAATTTGTTCAAAGAGAGGGATTACTATCCACCACGAATTAACAAGTCAGCAATGATTATTATTGCTGCCGAATAAACATATAAGTAATAACAAAAGCGATGTATAGATATATAATGTATTACAATCAATTTTGCAGACATGCATGAGCAGAAGATATATTTGCGCCAAAACGGCCGCAAAAGCGGAGCGGACGACACGCAACATGTCACGTGGTCCTTCGATGACGTCATACACGCGCGCCTCCGGGCTCCGCGCTGAATTCGCATTTTCGTCTTTTTTACGTTTTTTACAATATTGGCAATTTACGAAATAAAGTTAAGCATCATGCATTTGCAGGCACATGCGTCATGAAAATAACAACGTACTGCGAGTCTTAAACAGAATTTATTATTGTAGTTATTTCATTGGAGTTGTTATGTCGGTGGAAGAGAAGTTGCGGAGTCAGCGGTGCAGGGGCTGCAAAGTACTTATAAGGTACCTGTGTTGATTGTGCAGAATTTTTGCGTCGCTACAATCTGCTATTATACTTTTTTGTCATTGCAAATAGTACGTAAACAAAATGTATCAACATTTTATGTGATCGACTTACATCCATAAGTTTATTTGATATACTTCGCGTGGACCACGTTTGATTTAATTTCATGCCATTTTTTTGTCGCACGTCGCACCTGCATTTAATTAAATAAACGCATTGAAACTGCATTAGTTTCTTATCACGTGCACGTGCCGTGAAGCCATTGAAGATTGAGAATCGCAGATAAAATATATTATACTTTCAGCCACGCACATACACTAAAGTCAAATAAGTAAATTATAAAATAATATATTTAAATTATCTATCGAATTCATTAATGGCACGAAGAATGGGCCATTTGAAGAGTAGTAGACGACAACGACAAAATTAAGAAGAATTCAAGTTGCTCCAAAAACCATGAATTCTTTGAAATGAAAAAGTGCATACGCTAGGTAATATCTTTAGTATTACATATATTATGTACCTATAAGTACTTCTCCCTTGGAGCATTGCAAACTGATGCAGTGAATGAGTGAATTAGCCGCAAGTCGAAGGTCGCAGTGTCGCACATGTGCATTTTGCACTTTTGCAGTCAATACATTATAGCTATAGCAACTTTAGACAGAAACAAAAGTAAATAAGCCGGAAGAGAGTAGTAAACAGAGTAGGAGAGAATCCTCAGAAAAACATCAAAACATGTATTAAGTATACATATACGTCTGGGAGTTGGGACACATCAGTTTAGAGAAAAAGGCAGGGTATAGATTTAGAAGCACGAGCGCAGCTCGCAACGACAGGAAAAAAAACAGAGAGCAACAATATAGGTACCCTACTTAACTTAATCGTCTCAGCCTGAGACTCTCGCAGGTGCAGTCAGCAGTGTCAGGCAGTGTGTGTGTAAGGTTGTGTGTGCAACAACTACAACAACGTGTATCTCTCCTCATCTCTTCGTCTTCGTACACGTCACTGAAGCATCCGCAACAGCAGCAGCCAGCGAACCAAACCAATAAAGTATACACAACACGCGACACCGCAGTAATTGGGCAGTTTGTGCTGAGCAGGGCCTCGCGGACGCTCCTAGCCGCGATGTCCACGTTAACGAAAAAACCCGAAGTATTGTTCGTCCTCGGTGGCCCGGGAGCCGGCAAGGGCACCGTATGCGGCAAGATCGTCGACAAGTACGGCTACGTCCACCTGTCGGCTGGCGACCTGCTGCGCGAGGAGCGCACCAAGCCCGGCTCCGAGTACGGGGAGCTCATCGAGAGCCACATTAAGAACGGCACGATCGTCCCCGTCGAGATCACCTGCAGCCTGCTGGACCGGGCCATGCAGAACTCGGAGGGGCCCCACAACAGGTTCCTCATCGACGGCTTTCCCAGGAATCAGGACAATCTGCGGGGCTGGAATCAGGTGAGGGTCCGGTGTTTCATTGGTTTGATCGTACCTGGCATATGCTTGGGAGTTTGGGGTTGATTTGGTGATGGTCATTGGGGTGCATTGTTTGGATTGTTGGGGAGTCGATGGTGCCAGATGACAAGTGTTTTAATTACATGTGGCTGTCGAATTGGAGCTATGGATTTTTTCGTTTATTTTGGTTTTTTGACAGGTATTTTTACACAAAGCATTTGAGTGATAAGTGACGGAGACGTATTGCTGAGCCAAGTTGTGATGATTAAAAATACATTTTCTTAGTTCTTACGTTTCATCATGACCAATGAAGAGTTTTGCATGTTGAGTCAAGTATTGTATCGATAAAATGATGTGAAATTTTTACATTCCAGGACATGTCGGATAAAGTTGACTTGAAAGGAGTGCTTTTCTTTGAAGTGAGTGAAGAAGTATGTACAAAACGTTGCCTCGGAAGAGGACGCACGAGTGGACGGAGCGATGACAATTTGGAATCACTGAAAAAAAGGCATCAGACCTATGTCAACGACACTGTACCTATTGTTGAACATTACAAAAAGTTGGATCTTGTATATACCTTTAACGGTGAAAAATCACCGAAAGCAGTATTTAAAGCTGTAGAGGAAGTTTTGGAAAAGATAGGCTGGTAATTTAAGGACACCAATTGTATTCTGTTTGTATAAATTTTGAAGAAAGTACACATGTAATGCAGCAGTAATTATTGTTTTTAGATATTTTTTCGATTGTAATGCGTTTTTTTTTACGTTTCTTTTTATTTTCTTAGCAAAGAGATAGCTCAGCTAGTTTTTGACATTCCTTGTTACTGTGTGAAAATCCATTGCAAATGTTGGATCAAATCATAATGATGTATACTGTATTCTAGTGAAAATGCTTATTTTTATAGATTCAATAGAATTCAATATTAGATGTTGTTCATAAAGTTCCGCAACACAGAAACATTTGTATAGATAAAATGTCTATATTGTCAATGATTTGTCATTAAAATTGTTGCAAAGAAAGTCAATTGGATTTTTGTATGAAAAAAAGTGTAATAAAACGAGCATATAGTAATCAGAAGTGTATTTTATTATGAAAATAATTCAAGTTCAATAATAATACTGAAAAACATTTAGTACAAACACGACAGTATACAACTAACACTTCGACTCATTTTATGTAAATATTTGAAATGAAAAAATATGTATCTGCATAAAAACTGTATTATTTTATTTTAAGCTTTGTATGGACTAAAATGATTGCAATGAACATGTTCATTAAATACAAATATAAAGTAAATAAATAGAAGTTCTGAATCATTTGAAACTTTTTTCCTCAATTATCCTGCGTTTATTTATCACAAAGTAATTTTAAATCAACAATATTATTAGTCCGTCTTTTTGCAGCGAAGGTAGTTCCAATTAGTTTTGATAAACCGTAAACTAGCTCATAAACGCTAGCAATTAATAATTGATAAGATAGGAAATTTCTTACTCCATAAAATAGCTATCGATTATTGGTAAGACGATGATAAGGTAGAGCTTGACATTTTGGCGATTTGAATATATTTTTAGGCTAAATAAAACTATGAAATATAATTATAATGCACATTTGAATAAAAGTCGAATATATAATTTTTTTCAACATTGTTTTTTTTTCAATTCCAGTCCAGCATGTACGAGATTTCAAATAAAATGTGATAAATTGTTTTGAAACTTAGTGATCCATGTATTATAAAATTGATGAATTAATTAATTAATTATAATATATGTACCCACCATTCTCTGATTGTCTAAAAAAATTATTTAGTATTGTTGGTGTCCTTTACTATAATTTTTTCTTACGACAATGCCTTATTTATGCAACTGAAGAACTTATTATCGTGTTCTTCAGTGGATATATATATATATGTATATACTAAATGTAGGAAAATGGTTACTGGTGTGGGGGCCCCGTATCATTGATACGGCTGATACGGCGGTAGCTACGCCCCTGGTGTTCTTCAAAACTCTTATAGATACATTTGTTACGCGAGTTGTTCAATAGTTTTTCAGTTAAAAATTTGCGAAAGTCTTCAAAAATTTGTTTGCCCAAGTTTTCAAACTGCAAATAATTTTTATTCGAAAACTTTATGGGAAAAATGTCCGAGAAAATTTTCTTTTCGTTTTCATCCAAAATTTTTCTGATACACCTTTTCCATAAAGTTGGGCACAGGCGTAATAACTTACATTGTATTAAAAAAGAAAAAAATGGTTTTCGATCATTTGCAATTGTATTTAAAATAAAATAATAATTATAACAGCAAACAATTGCAAGTATTTATGACTTTTTTCACCCAGTTACAATAAAAGTGCAACTAAATAAAATATAAAAATGAAATATTTAAAAACCATTTTGGAGGGTCACAAACATTTTATTACATTATTTTAAAGACGATATTTTGTACAAAAGAATTTCAATTTCTAAAAAAACGTAAATACTATTGTACTTGATCGATGTGCTTAAAACTGAAAATGTTTACCACCTTCAATTATGTTAGTATTTTATACTTTTTTTCAATTAGATTGTTGATGAAATAGTAAAATAATAAGTACTCTATTTTTCCCTGTACTACATGCAATCGTTAATTCATTTCAATTTCTTTGATAAAATATATTTATTTTAATCACTTTTATAATGAGGGGACATACAATTCAATAGAGCTCTAAGAAGAAACCTTACCAGCATAAAACATTTAAATAACTTTAATAACGTTTGAAAAACGTAATCTCAACATTCCAACGCGTAGAGCACGATTTGAAAATGTTTCTTTCTATCGAGAAAGCGGATGATTTATCCGAGCGGTAAATATCTTATACAACTCCGGCACCTTAAATCACGATAAAAATCAAAAATATTTTTGAAACAATGATGTTTATTGATAATAAACATGCAATTGAGGTGCGGAAAGTGGAATTTTTTTTTTCTTTCCAAGAACTGAAAGTATATAGTATACCGAAAACACGATGAAATGTGCGTGGCAGACAGTATAAATACATATAGCTGTATTTACGTGTACTTATAAATTTGTTACAAAACAACACTAAGATACTATCTGCCACACATATGTCATATCATATTTGTCAGTACTATGCCTTGGGTACCTTTAAATTTATTTAGATACTTCTTAGTATTATAAAAGGTTTGAAGGTACGTAAATATGACTAAATTTATACCGTCTGCCACACATATGTATCATCGTGTTTTTCTGTACTGTATGCTTTCAGTACTCAAGTGTAGTACCTTGTGTAATGTTCAAAAACATATTCATGCATTAAAAAATGTGTTATTTTCCCTTAATGGCGAGTTAAAAGAAAAAAAAAATTTATTTCACAAAATTTGTTGTTACTCTCCGCGCCTCACAAACACGTTTATCATTTATATGGCATCATTGTTTCAACAATATTTTTGATTTTGGACGTGATTCAAGGTGACGGAGTTGCATAAGGCCAATAACCCAATAACCCATCGACGTTTTTCACGGAATGACTTACCTTGCCCTCACTCCGTCAGTTATTGTTTATTCTTCTTTTTGGCTAGGGTTACTCCAAAGATGCCAGAGAACCGTTTTGTGCCAGTTCCAGGAAAATATACGAATACTGCGTATGGATATGAGATATGATATTAACCACTGTAGTTAAGTATTCTCGACGAGTGATTATCTGAAGCAGAGTGTGTTGGATCTCGGTCAAGGTAACCGGGTCGAGAGAGACGAGACCAAATTAACAATCTGCGTACGCCCGTTCGTCCCGGTAGCCGGAAGCGGAATCCAAATTTTTTGTTTGTACGAGAAGGAGAAAAAAAATACGTGACCAACATTTTTCGATGATCCATCAAAATTTGTAACCGCAGCCCCTATTGGGCTGAGGGCTTGGAAAGGGAAAGTTTCGGACGAGCACATTTGTCATTAAAAAGAGAAGAACTCTCGAAAAACTTGCAGAGAGGAAAAAATTGCTTCTATTTGGGCTTTCATTTTAAATACAATGATGAATAAAGAAAGACTCCTGTTTGAATTTTGTGTTCGAACAAAGTGATTCAGGACCAAATAATTTTTGAAATTTTTTAAACATTGTCCACCTTAAACACTGTACGTATACATCACAAGCGCCAAGCTGGAGTTGTGTGTGGCTGTGCCGGAGGGTCCTCGCACTCCTCGCAGTCTATAGTCATGTTATACGACGGATCCTCCAACGCAGCGCAGACATTTTCATGATTTTTTTTGTATTATTTACATGGGAAATAATAATGACAGAACTGACATTTCGTCTGTTAAGAAACCTAATTTTTTTGCAATCACAATCGACTTTGCAAAAGAAAAAATATACTATCAAGGGGAGGTTTCGTGTGGGTTCGGAACGTAATTTTTGATCGCAAAAACAACAGCTCGTTTTGTCATTGGCTGCATTTCCATTCTTTGACATCCAAAATGTAAAAACCAATCAATCCCGATCGGATCATTAAATTTTATGTGTGAAGGATTTTAAACACGTGATTAAAGTCGATGCAAACTTTTTCGGGCAAACCATGAGACGAAAAGTTATACATATACAGCTCGCGATGATAATAATGGAGTTGGTCGAATGTTTGTCCAGGACCAGCAAACACTTTGGAAAACAAATTCCGTAATTTTAAGCGTATTCATGCCCTAGTAGCATACAACAATTGAAAAAAAACCCTTTACAATGGTTTTAAAAACGCTTTAAAAACAGACATTGGATAAACGGCGAAAAAACGTCAAAGGTGTCCCGCTGCTTGTCATTAAAAATCACTTCAGGATCCCTTGATGCGCATTGGTTCGCGTGTGCCAAAGATTCAATTAACAATAATCAGCGCCTTATGAATGCACGCTTTTGAAAAAGTTTTCACAACATTCGTAATATTATACGAATTCAAACATTTCCCAAGCGTTGTGCTTGATGCGTGCTATACATCAGATCAGGCTGCTACAGCGAGGGGATATATTCAATTTTTCACTCGCCACAGCGTTCAATATCGAAATCCCCATTTGGTACGATTCACGGAATTTACATTTGGACCCTATTACTCAATACCGATATGTATAGATCGGAGGACGCTTGGCCGCGTGAAACCTGCTTTAGTACGTGTACAGCACGTGTGTACCATTCCTATTGAACCCACGCAGGAGCGCCGATTTCATGTTTAATATCGCACGCGCAAGGTTGCGTAGCAAGTTTCGGCGGACCCGTAACTTGTGTTTTTTTCACGAAAAAAAAAAAAAAAAAAAAAACCCGGAAAATCAAGAGGCGCGGCGGAAAAAACAAGCAGGCGCGTGTTTTTCGCGTCAAATCGGCACGACAGCAGTATAAAACGCGCGTTGGTACGAAAGACTCTGAATCGACGCGCGTCACGTCGCCGACGATGATGAATAATTCATTTCATAACACGTACCGTAAGTACGCGCGCCCGACGCTCTCCGAACCCCGATCGCAGCAAAATTTGCGCGACACATCGGGTGTACGGTGAGCATGTACGCGAGCCACAGTCAGCGCAAGACAATACGCGTGACACACCCGATGCGCGCGATGCTGAAAAAACAAAAGTAGTACGATAGTTGAGCGAGTTTTCAAGGCGGCGAAAAAAAAAAAGTAGGACGGTGGTGGGGGGGGTTTTCAAGGCCGGGGGTTGTTGGACCCCCCGGGTGTCCGGGCCCCGGGGTCCCCGGCCCCCCCCCCCCCCCCCTTTTTTTTCCGCTCGAGCCATCGCCTCGTCGGCAGAACAATGTCGCTCTGGTATATGCTATTAGCACGTGTACCAGGAAACCGAGATCCTATCGCTCCCGGCACGCGGGACAGTTGTACGCTCGCGCGCTTTTTCGACTCCCGATCAACTGTAACACGTAGGTATACGTACTATTTGCGGAACCAGACACCGGGGGGCTACGATCGCGGCGGGATATGGCCGGCCCGCGCGTGGTGTACTTCTGTAATATATGACGGGAGAAGCGAAAAACCGCGTGTACACGCGTACACGGGCCGCCGTCCGCGCGTCGCGATTAATATTCCGCAGAAAGACGCGCCTCGATCGAGGACGCATGGTATTTTTTCGAAGCTAATTTAGCTGTCGCGACCAGGAGTGGGGAAGGAACGGGTTTTTTTTTTTTTTTCCTCTTTTCTTTTCGAATTCGCTATGCGCGGCGGGTTTTTTCACCCGATCGGTTACGTGCGCGCCGGTCTGAGGTGGATAGAGATGACGAGCAGACGACTGGGTTAATAACCCGGTCGCGCGGCTGCCGGTGCCTTGGATCGTGGAAAAATGCCCCGCGGGGAGCGCGCCGCGTGCAGTATCACCTGCAGGCCAGGGGATAGAGGTTGTGCGATAAGACGTGCGTCTTTCTCGGCGGATGCGAGTAATCGAGCTGATATTGATTGGTTTGAAAACGACCGACGAACGAGCGCGTGAAATAATCGTCATCGCGGTATGCAGAGATGCAAAAGTGCGCAGACGGACGTCGCTATTGATTCTCATCCGGGGAGTACAAAAGTTTTTCTTGCCTTCTAACCTCAAAATAGCACCATCGCCGCTTGATTTTAGGTTCGCAGGCAAAAAAATAGTATACGTGACTCGTTCAAAAAGGCTTCTTTATACGAACCTCGTAACGGCCCGAGCCGAAGGCGAGGGCCGTAAACCTCTCGGTTCGTAAATACAAGCCTTTGCGAACTCGTCCGTAATCTACTATTACGGCTTGCTTGTACTTTCGCTCGCGTATATTTTTAAACGCTTCCTCCCCGATGCGCATCAGCGTCGGCCGTTCGGGGCTTTTGAAACCGACTCCCCGCCTTTTGTTCCTTTTTTTATCCTTTTCGAGGAGAAAGGAAAACAAAATTAATTGCCTTGCCTCCCAAGGTTTCAAAAGTGTTCCAGGATTATTAATTCAGATTATCCTTAATCCTTTACTATAATAACCACATCCAGGAACTGCACTCGGCTAAAAATACTAGTTCTATACGATTGTAATTATATTTTTGTTCCAGTCGTGGAGCATTCTAGAGTTTGAATGGATTCGTTGACAGTAATGAAATTCTACTTGAAAGCATTACGTCCTGTAAATATAGATACATTTTTTAATTGAATTATAATTACATACTTGCATAACAATTGCTATTTATTATTCCGACCTTCCAAATACGATTTTTTTAAATTGCATGTCCGAAAAAGTGCCACGAATTTCACGAAATCTTAACGGGCCCCCGGACTATTCGCTTCGTGCAAGTCGTTGAAGGGAATAAGAAAATCGACCGAAGCGCTCGTGCTGGCCAAAATGTGCGTAATTTCAGGACTTTTGAGGGACTCTGTTGTTAGATACCTGAAGAAAATGCGTGTTTTTGTTTTTCAAGTGATCTATTATTAAAGTAACTGCATCTTTTAAAGTTTCTTTTGGCAAAAGAAATCGGAATAAAGAGTGAAATACATGGCCACAATAATGAAAATACGGTGGGTAACGAACGGTTTTGACGCCATTGACA
>JAPYYV010006594.1:0-25248 GCA_030522625.1 Copidosoma aretas | reverse complement strand
TTTACGTGAAATCACGGAGAAAACGATCGAATTTGGGTGGGGGGGTGAGGGGGGGCCAGGTAACAATTGACGATCGTCAAAAACACGTAAAAATCAACACGATAGGCCCGTGATTTGAGGGGAGGGGGCGAGGGAGGGTGAGGGGGGGCGAGGGGGGCTGAGGAAATTAGAGTCCTTACAACTATATATATATAGTAAGATATATATATATGTATGTACATGTACAAACATACATTCATACATACATACATACATACATACATACATCTGCAAACCCATACATAGATTTTTTTTTTATAATATCCTGCCATACGTCCGGCTCCTATTGTAAGGGGACCACCCTGGGCACTGAGCAGTTGGGAAAGGGGACGGACGAGGGATGGGAGGCCTCCCCTTGACAGGGAGGGGGTAGGGGATACTTACAACTAATCGGTGTATTGCCTGAGTTCTGACCGGGTGTCTACGTAAAAAACACTAGGACGAACTCCTGCACACCTCCCGTTCACGTTGTCCGTAACGTAAGAGAATCGTTCCATCGTTCATTACTTTCAGCCCATCCAGATAGTTCTTGTCATCTAAAATAACATTGTATCAACTAGAAGAATCCTTGGTTGTGAAAACTCATTTTAATATAAAAATAAGTAAAAAATCAATGTGTATGTAAGTGTGCATCGTCAAAGTGAAAAATTTTGTGAGCATTTAAATCATCAAAAAATACGGATTACAAAGTGACATACGATTATAATGGTATCATACACGTGACATTATTATTCAACAATCTCTTAAGGTAGCTCATCACCCTTGTACTATCTATTTGTGTGACATCAGACAACCACACCTGAAAACATCGAGTAGCAGGCTTGATATGTATACCTATAGATACGAATCCGCTTTTTTACGTGCTGAGGTTAACCATCGCTCATCGCAAACACGGTCCCCTTGATGATTAAATATTTTATAATATTGCCTGGTAAACCCTAATATTTTTTACGTCATTTTAAAGCTTACGATTTCTTTTATCTGTAACTAGTTTTTTAATGAGAGTTAAGGTATATTTAGGGAGATATCGGAACATAATTGATCAAAGTTCAATGGTCTCCATGCACATGCAAAGCATTTACACTTTGCATGAAGTACAAATTCTCCAAGATTTAGTCATAGTTAAGGTGGTTCAATTTCGTGATGAGCCACCTTAAATGCAAAGGTATATAAAGATACTTAAGTACACCAACTGATACAACTGGAACTTCCTTGGTACTTTTTCACAAAACTACACAGTACTGTTGCTCCATACTAATTTTGGCGGCAAAATCCTTTAGCTATTCAATATTGTTTATCGTTGAACAAATAAATTATGACAAAAAAATAATGTTATGTCTATGACCGACAAGAGGGATTTGTTATTAGGTTACACAAATGCGATTTGTTATGTTTGACTTGTTATAAAATAGATGTAGTAATAGTCTTAAGCATAGTTTGAAATTATGATTCTAGAATCTAATAATTCGCAATGTGTTTGAACCAATTTATGCAAAAATTGAGGATATGGAGATTTAGTCATTACTGCTTTTAATAAAATGTAATTTAAAAATAAAAAATTATTTCAAATCCAATTTACATCACATTTATTAATATGTACATCATTAAGCAGATAATTAATATGTTGTCGTATCTTCGTAAAAACATGCCTTAAAAATGATTTGACAACACGTTAAAACACGCCAATAAGCGTTGGGCCGAAGTAGTAGTTTTCGTACGAGTTTGGAAAGGCTTTAATTTGTGAACCGAGAAGTTCACGGCATGAGCTGTAAAAATTGTAAACCTACTATTTCTTTGTACTCGGCCTAAATAAGTCTTTTTTACGCTCTTATCGATTGTAATGGTTGCGCCATCCATACATACATACAATTCAAGTACACGTATCCAATTTTTATTTTATTTTGTCAGTTTTTATATACTATTTTGTGCTGTAAATTTTTATTGCCGTATTATCTAATCGAAGAATAGTTTCAACAATGATAAATAAATGAATAAACTTTCAAACATGAACTATAATAATTATTTAATTGTATCAGTTTGGATAAATAACTCTCCCACAATGTATGTCACAAAATCATCTGTAGGCCCAATTGCAGCAAAAGTATAAGAATGATTTTTTATTACTTTGTCATATAACGATGTCTGATCCAAACAAACGCAGGTATCTTCATAAATGATATTTTGCATTGAAATTCATCCTTTTACGGTCCAATCTAAATGGCTTTTTTAGAAAGCATTTGATTCCAACAGACAAGCAAAAAAAAACATTGCAGTTGTTGATTGCGAAAAATCCGCGGCTGAAGGAATGGAAAACTGATGTTAACTTTTCGTTATGGGTGGAAGCTGCAAAAATACTTAACAGAGTAGGTCCCCCTATCAGAACAACACACGCATGGATAAGGGTCAATAAAAAAGATTTTTTACCACACTAAATCATTGTAAGTTTTAATAAGGTTATAAATTATCATGTAAACTGTAATTATTTCAGAGTTTTATAGACAGCACACTTTTTAAAATGCTACAGCACTAAAAGGTACGTATCAATATACAGTCTCAACTACAGTTCAATTATGATAAGAAGCAGTATTAGCGTGACTCAATAATGATATTTCAATTTAGATTTGAAGTTTAGAACTGTAAGGTGCATTGGAAAAGCGAGTCTCCTCAAAGTACCGTTATTGACCACTGAAAATAATTCTGTGAATAAGCCAGAACTGTCAGGTACTGAGATCTGAGATATACGTACTTAATACTGATTTATACACATACAATGTTACTTGACGGTACATTATAATGTATTGTGCATATAAGAAATACAAATCGTTTTGTTCATTTTTTTCTTATAATTTAAATGTCCAGTGGGTAACGTTCCTCCATTTGTTCCAGCTACCTACAACTGTCGTAATGTTTAGTAAACTACTACCACACAGTGCAAACATGTTTTCATTAATAATCACCCGCTTTTTAAAAACAATTCAAAAAGTGCTCTGCATTGCTTCATTCACCTGAAGAGAAAAAGTACCATATAACCGAGTTTTACCTCAACACATCTCACCAACTTATACAATTTTGTTCAAATCGGGCTTTACTAAACATGCCGCTGCTTTGGCTATATTCTGAATAGGTCTTCATATCATCTTTCAACAAACAAACAAATTTCCGAACTTCTGACAGATACTTTGCCACTATTCCCGTCTGCTGCTGTCTATAGTGCAGCTGATCTTAAACTGAATAGGAAAATAAAAGACGTTTCACAAGCGATAAACATGCTGGTCATGGAGGCTGTGGAGTGTATAACAGTTATTATGCATAATACATACCAAAGACGGACTTGCTTCAAAAATGCTACTCAAAAGATGGATGATATTCTTGCTGATCTATGTCAATGTAATTATCTAAAATATAAAATATATGCTTCTGAGTACTCTGACATAAATATATACATAAACCATCATAACTCATAATTACTTCAATAACTTCATACAGGTCGAAAGTTGGAATGGAACGAAGACTTGGCAAAGAATTTTCACCGACTCAAGGATTGTCTTACGCAAATAAATAATGTTAGAGGAGCCAAAGATGACGAGATTCAAAAAATAATGTTGAAACTAAGCAAAACCTTTCAAAAAAATATTAATACATTAGTATTGGTACTTCGATTGCACAAAAAAAACATATTTTTTGTTACTAAATTTTGTTAAAATAGCTGATTTAAAAATGTCTAAAAAAATTTAAACAACGATTAACAACATGAAAATATCAACCTGTCGTTTTTTTTACAGGCGTACCGTGAAGAGCTGAATCAAAAACGCGTGTACAAGTTGTAAGGGTGTATTATTATGTATCAATTATAATTCACTTGCAACAGAGATATTAAGCACTGATTCCTCATCACCTATATTTTTGATATTTTTCCCAAACAGTATTGTTATAAAACCTTAGAAGAATAACAAGTTTCAGAAAAATATAATATTAAGTTTTAAATCTTTAATGCTGTATCTTTTATAATACTTTTATTGATTCTTATTTCCGACTACTTTTTTATACAACACTGACGTCATCGTTAAGTACGTTTTCGCAAAAGTTTAAGGCAATCGGTTTTTTTCTGTGACTCGAGCAAATAATAAAATACCTAGCTGAAAATTTGGAACTTGAAGAGTATGTTTAGACAAATATTATATAATTTTTACAGCTTTTTTGAACACCTGGAAAAAGTTGAAGGTCGTTAAGTGCATTTTTAAAAAGTGGGGGAAACTGGTTTTTGCCTGTAACTCAGGCAAATATTAAAATACCCAGCTGACATTATACCCAGCTGACGATATCCTATAATTTTTACAGATTTTTTGAACACCCGGATAAAAGTTGAAGCATCATTAGTGCAATTTTTTAAAAGTGGGGGAAACTGGGTTTTTGCCTGCAACTCGAGCAAATATGAAAATACTCAGCAGACATTGTAGAACTTTGCAAAGTACGTTCAGACAAGCCTGATACAATTTTTTAAGATTTTGTGAGCACCCGAAAAATATGATACAGTTTTTATTCATACATATTGAGAAATATGGAACTATGGGCGTAACAGTCTGCGACCTGCGTCCCCATGGTGTGTGATATCGTAAGTAAAAGTTATAGCAAAATATTTTATCTCCAGAATTCAAACTATGTAGCTTGTACCTTGAAGTTTATTTTGAACAGCTGTATGACGCGGAGCTTAGTTTGCTAGTTAGATGTCAACACAAACATGTAAATATATAGTGAGGGTAACGAGCTGTATGAAAATTATTTTATTTCGTACTATGTACCCGTAAATCTAGTAGTATGTGAGGAATTGTTGTTGTCAGTACTCTGTAGTTCATTTTCTGTACAAACTTAAAGCAGACTAAGCCAACTACTCGCATAGTAAGGATTTCCAAAGTTTAAGTCTTATTTAATTTTAACCATCAAAATCTCATATATTTGTGAAAACAGACAGTCTCTGCAGTTATTTTTTACGTGTCCACTGTTATTTACTTGTTCGGTAGGTACTGGGTTTTGTGGATAACATCTACGGAGATTTTTCCATTATATGTAAGTAAACAGTATGCATATGCATACACGTTATATAATGTTGAAGTTTTAAAATAATAACGAAAGCAGTTGATTTATTAAAAGTTACTTATATCCGTTTCAACTTGTCTCTCCTAACTCTTTGCTTACTGTATGTCGTATACAATTATTTTTTACTCTTCTTTTTTGTAAACATGATTTTATTGTATATTACAGTGATAATGCCGTATTCCAGCAAAAACAGAAAGCGCTGAAACAAACGGCCAATAGGTACGCTAAACTTATTGTTAAGTACGTGTCTAGCCTAGAGGACGTTGATGTTGACAGCTACACTTCCACATCCATCAGGGGCGGCTTGAGGGGGGGGGGGGGCGAACTGGGCACTTGCCCCGGGCACCATCAAGGGGAGGGCGCCAAATAACAGACAAGCAAAAAAAATTGTATTATTAAATAATTGAAAAAAAAAATTTTGTCTTGTCTAAAATGAAAAATGTTAGTATAGAAATTCTCTATTATATTAAAATGTTTTGGTTCGTCTATAGATTCAATAGTAATCAAGATAATCTTTATCAAAATTGTATAAATTTGCAATCATCACTATCTACTAGTGATGATTGTGACATTAATGGCCAACACTTGCATCAAGAGTTAACAGTTTTGATCCCAATTCTGATCGAGAAAAATATTAGTGAACCACTAGAAATTCTCAATTATTTATCAATTAATTACTTGTATGATAATTTCCCAAAGACAGCAATATCACTACGAATTCTACTCACACTTCCAGTAAGTGTTGCTTCTGGTGAGAGAAGTTTTTCTAAATTGAAAATAATGAAAAATTACTTACGATCTACCGTGACCCAAGATCGCTTCGTTAGCTTAGCTTTATTATCTATTGAGTACGATCTACTAGAGAGTATAGACATTAAATGAATTATCAAAGATTTCGTGCAAGCTAAGGCTCGAAAATATTTTACTGTGTGTAAAAATAGTGGTAAAAACTAGTTTTGATTGATTTTTGGTGGATTAAAATGTTGTAAATATTACGATAAAGATTTATAATAAAAAACTACTTGAAAAAATTTATCGATATATTATTAGCTTGTCTTATTTTTTTTCTCCATCATTTGTTATACGAGTACTGACATCATAGTTAGTTATATATATATATATATATATATATATATATATATATATACTTATATATATGTATATAGAGAGAGGGGGGGAGGGCGCCCAATTGGTCAGTTGTCCAGGGTATCAGAATGTCTTAAGCCGCCCCTGACATCCATGGTGCATAAGGTAAAAATTCAGTAAATTAATAAACATTGTATTCTCAGATATGATCTGTATGTTTTTTTCTCGAACGTTATTTTGGCTGGTCTTTCTCTCTCTCTCTCTCTCTCTCTCCTTTAATCTTTTTCACTGTTACTATTAGGTCGACGTATTGACGTTATGTACAGTTTCTGCTTCAGAGAGAAGTTTTGGCCCTGACAAATTTCACGTTACCTAACTTGTTTGTCACTGCTTACTGTTTTTTTTTTTTTTTTTACTAGTAAAGAGCGTTTTATTTGTTTTTCAAACTATATAAACAGCAAAAATCTCTTAGTTTCAATAACGTTTTCATTTGATAAATCTTTTAGATGCCAAGTGATGAGAGCAATCGTTACTCGGAAACTTTTGTCAGGAATCATTTTCATGCCACTAACTATGATGTCAGTACTCGTATAACAAATGATGGAGAAAAAAAATAAGAGTACTATCACTATTTGACTGGATCAGTACTGGTAGGTAATTCATACATCTGTTTCTATCATATATATGGTTGATTTCACCATAAGTAATTCATTTTTGAAAATCACCTTTTAACATGTTTCAATACAAAATATAGTAAAACAATTTTTTAACTTGGTCTTTGCAATGCAAAGAGTATCTACAGTACATATCTAGGGCGACTACAAGGTTCTAATTGTAATACGAAGTTGTTGTGATAAGAGATAAGCGTCAGCGAGCGACATTTTGTAGTACAGATACAGAATTTCATAACACATAATAAACATATTGACACTTTTCTTTTAATCATAAACTGTATGATTAACTATCCTCTAGTAATACTACTATGATATTGTTTTCTGTTTTGAATTAACTAAACATGTAATTACAGGGCCAGTGGCTCTGAAAAATCTGGACATAGAAGTGGACTGCTACTATTCAAGTGAAGTTAATGATGCGGCTATTTTATCAAGCAGGTTTAATCATGGCCAAGACATTATACGTTTAGGAGACGTTCGTAACATATCCAAAACTTTAATAAAAAGTATTGTTCCAATTGACTTTTTGATTGGCGGGTCGCCATGTACTGACCTTAGTTCGGTAAATCCCAAAAAACTTGGCTTGGATGGTAATTATGAAATTTTCCTTGTTAAGAAAGCAAAAATACCAAAGATTTTTACTGTTTTTATTACAAATCCGTTTTGTTGTTTTGTTAGATGCTAGTGAAGCAGGCATATTATTCTATGAGTACGCTCGCATTTTGGACCTGTTAAAGAAATACAATGGAAGCAATGACGTATATTGGCTATTCGAGAACGTCGCGTCAATTAAATCTGAAACAAAAAAGGTAATCAGCGAGTATGTTTATATTTAAACATACGATATTATTTAACTTTGGTTTATATTAAAGATATCTTTGTGTAGAATTCTCGGACAACAGCCATTGCTTGTTGATGCGGCAGATTTTTCTCCATAACGCCGACGGCGCGGGCGTTTCTTTTGGTCCAATCTTCCAAACGTGGAAATTGCTAAAGAAAAAATCAATCTTCAAGAAGTTCTCGCCAAAAATGTTGATCGTCAGGCCTTGGTTAACAAAGTAGGGACCATAAGGACAAATACCGCGTTGCTGAAAAAAAGTTATAAATTATTATTATTTGTCAAAATATTTATTAAAAAGATAGCAATTTATGATTTTCTATAACAGATCGAATGGTTTCCATGGATGGAAAACCTGAGTCGTTGTGGGTAACGGAAGTTAAAAAGTGCTTCAACCTACCTGATCACTATACTGATGTTGGCAACTTGAGAAAAACTGCAAGATTAAATCTTCTTGGCAAGGCTTGGTGCGTGAAAACAATTATGATAGATTTTTTTCCACTAGAGCATTTGTTTGAGTTAACAGTTGATTGAATCAAATATTAAAAATATGAGATATTGTTATTCAACCTTTTTTTGAAAGTTATGTAATTTAAAAATGTTTTGAGTTTGAGTGGCTTTGAGCGTCAACCTATACGACGTAACTGATTCAATTTGTTTTCATATTCGCAATAAATAGTTAGCTACTTGGCTTCTTGTAAACGCATGGTAAAAAATTTTTTATTAATGCATGAATTACAATTTCTATTTTACTATACGTTTGCAAATCTGCTCATGGTAAGTTTTTATAATCGACGGAACTAGTAATAAGGCTGCAGTAATTTGTTGCAAAATTAAATTTCTCTAACAAGAATACATCGTTTTTATTAATAGGAAATGATTTCACGACAGTCTATTACATTTTCATTCTTTTATTGCCGTAGCCATACCAATGTATCGTTATATAGGAGTACTGTTTACATTACTTTTAAATTTCTGAAAAAGGCTTTTTATACATATATAAGAGAATAAAAACGTTTATTACATCACTGATCATTTCACATTTCATCTCCGATTAATGCCGTGTATTTAAGGAGGCTCTTCTCACATACATACTGCATTAAATTTATAGTTATTATTCAAGTTATACATTTAAGTCAAATAGTGAAGAGATATTGCCGTATGAAATAAGTGTAACATAAAAATTAAAAATATTATACGGTAAAATTCTCTTCTTTGTATAAGCACATCATTGTACATCTACAAAAAAATTTTTTTTTTAATTTTATTTTCCATCCGATTTCAAACTGATAAAGTTTATTTTATTCCTCAAACACTCAAACAATTTCAGATCAATTCACCATTTAAAACTTTTATACATGTTCTATCGGTAAGAAGTCACATGAATTGTGTACACTACATCATGCACATGAGCTTTCATCTCTATATACACAATGCACCTCACGTATTAAACATACAATATTATTGAAAATTGTCAATGGTGAATCGATCTCAAATCAACAAGCAAACTTCAATAATTGTAAATAAAAAAAAATTATTAAATTAATAACTCATAGGTTTATTGAAAATTTAAAGCTTTATGTAGATGATGAGCCTCTTCAATGCATAATACAATTTTTACATAAAATCATGCGAATCGTGTAATACATGCAGACGAAGGTGATGTAATACATTACGTGAGAAAAGTATGTTATGTAATTAATTCTTTTACATATATGCGGGTATCTAAGGTTAAAAAAATACTATTGAAAATTTGAGTATGACGTTCCGTGTGAACGGTACATTTTTAAAAACTATTTCATGAATGTTTTCTAATACTTCAAGTTGTCTGGAATCGGTGCTACTTCTGGTTTTTTCTTCACTCATTAATATGATTTTTATATCACGTAATTCTTGAGCACATAAAGTTTATTGGGAAATTCATAGATGAAATAAGTTCAACGTGACATTAACTCAAGAAGTATATTTAAAGAAAACGCTTATTGTAGATTTTTCTAATCGTGCTACCACAGACTATGGGTTATAGGTTGTATAAATCTCTTACGTGGCGCATGCGGCATTACGTACAGCTCATTTGGTTAGGTCTCCAGTACTTCTGGCAGTATAGTATTCGCTTGGTCAGTTGGACTAACTTAATCTTAGTGGCAATTAGAATCATTGAATTAAAAAGGGGCAAAACATTTAATAATGTAAAAGCAAGAACATCGTACCAGGCTTTACGGTATGGAAAATCTCGCTAATTAGGGAGAGGCGGTAAGTATTATCAATAAAGTAAGAGAAGCTTAGATGTCTAAAAATGAGCTTTCTCAATTTTCTGTATCATAACCTACGACGCATACACATGTAGTTTTGTTCTGTAATGGTTCATTCCGTTGAAATTTCGTATGTATATTAATCAGCATTGCAATTGTAACGATATTATGGAGCCTTTAAATGTTTTTTTAAAACAGGTATGATGTGAATGACATCCAAATAGAGTTTATAGTTGGGTTCATGGAATCCCATACAAATTTAGCTCTGGGGAGATTCAAAGGGGATTCTGATGCGAAAGCTACGAAAAGAAGATTATGGAGTGAAATGACAGCGTTTTTAAATTTTTAAGGAAACGAGATAGATATGACAGCTTGGCAGAGGGTAAGGATACTGAGGATCAATATAAAAGTTTCTGTGATATCTTTTTATTTATAATTTCTTTGTACCTTCAGTTCTGGACAACTTTGAAATCTGATGCACGGCGTAAAAATGCAAAGTTGAGTGCTTATAAGAAACGCACAGTAAATCCTGTTGGGGATGAACCTTCTGAAATCGATCAAATTTATAGACGAGTACTCAACATCGTTGGAACCAGTCATGGTAACGGCTTCAGTTTGATACTGGAATTAGGTTGTAAATAGAATTGTCTTGTGATGTGGGAAACATGTATTGAGAGGTGCAAAGTTGTTAAGCTACTAAAAGCCACGTACAAATTATTGTTTGTTCTAGCTTTCTTTTTGAATAAACGTTTGTTTCCCTTTTTTTGTAAAGTTATTTTGGTATTTATTAGTATGTGCTCAAATGGCTACCTGCGAAGTGTTAGAATTGCTTTCTAATTTGTAATCTTCATTTCATACAGATACAGATGAACAGGAAACTTTAGAGTATGAGGATGATTCATGTGCAAGCTCTACCGCTAAGGTGGCAGCACACCAAAACAGCCCTGTCATGACCGCCACGTGCGTTTAGTGTAACTGTATACGTCAGTGGTGTATATAGATCATCACTGACTATACATATGGCTGATGTGTATAGTTGTATGGAATTACTAAACGCACGTGGCGGCCATGACAGGGCTGTTTGGGTGTGCTGCCACCTTAGCGGTAGTGCTTGCACATGAATCATCCTCATATTTGAGTGACGATTAGTCTGTGTATTTTTTATTCAAAATAATAGATTTAATTATTAGCTACGATATTGCATCTGACGAAAGGTATTGGTTTGCATCTCAGACAAATAATATTTTTAGGTTGCATCTTTGGACATTGATATTTTTTTAAGAAGATATGGTTAAAGGTAGTCGGTTATAAAGAATGGCTTAGTGAACATGAAGAGGATTCACATGTAGCATGTTGTACCGACTGTAAAATATCAATCCAAGGTCATTTCGGAAATATTAAGCGTCATGGACAAAGCTTCAACCATTATAACCAGCTCGGCATGAAAGCACCACCACCTGATGAAGATTTTGTTATTTCTGCCGAGAGAAATAATGAAAAAGCAAGAGAAATTGCTTAGTCAGACTTGCAAATAGTCGGAATGATGATCAATTTAAACATTCCTTTTGTTGATGCTTCAAAACCACTTCGAACATTGCGTCATATTGACCATAGAGAAGACAGTATATTTCAGCGATGGCAGTTGGTGCGACAAGAGCTCGTCATCTAACTGTAAACGTTTTAGGAGAGATTGAAAGAGGCAGATAGTAAAAATCCCTTCAGCAACTTTTTTCGCAGTTGCGATTGACGAGTCGACCAATGTTGACAAAAATAAAGTGCTAGTGGTTATGGTGCGATTCTGCGATATTAAAACTGGTATCATCAAGATACTTCTGTTCGATCATGTACACGTTTTTTAAAAAGAGCAAGAGGCAAGAGCGACAGCAGATACATTGGGTAATTGTATGATAGGTACTTCTTCTGATAGAGATGCACCGACATTATTAATTTTTTCTTTATGCGCGGACGGATGCGCGACCATGGTAGATGATGTGAGTGGTATGAAGTCACGATTGTAACAGAAGATCCCTGGTACAGTGTTTGTCAAGTGTCCCGCTGACAGCGCCCACATTTGAATTCAGTACGCCCTTAAGGAGCTTCCCATTGACGTAGTAAAGATGCCTCAGAAAATTTATGCAATGCTTAAAAGTTCAAACAGACTTCACGAGTTCGAGCCACTTTAAGAGCAATTAGGACTTATGAAGCACGAAATCCTACGTATGTGTTCAACGAGATGGTTACATCTGGAAGCCTGTGTATTGAGGATATTGGAACAGTGGACTGCAATTTTGGATTTCGCTCAAAATTTAGCTGATGAAAAAGACGATCTTGCCCCCGACATTATACCGTCTAATAATTAAAACGGATACTCGTTGTTATCTTCTTTTCATGAAACGAGTGTTGCTTTCATGAAACAAATTGAATCATTATCTGCAGAGAGAAGCAGTTATACTTCCTTACATCGGTGAGTCCGTAAAAAATTTTTATAAACATATACTCATGTGCTTCATGGACAATAAATACGTCAATGATGATGAAGCAATCAACATAAACATTGTTGATGCTACGAAGTACAAAAAATTTGTTGATTTCCAGATTTACGACGAGGTAACAGTAATTCCAAAGAAGTATGATTCTTACATGAAAGATTTCTGTGTAAATACCCTTAACTTTTTATGTATCGTAAGTTCTCAATTGAGAAAACGATTTGATCAGTTTAAAAGACAGTGTAGAGTGCTTAAGTCAGATAACGTTATTTCTCAATGGTATAGGGAAGAAAATCCTACCATTTTCTTAAAGTTAATGAATATATATCCCCGCTTGATTCCGAATAAAGCAATTGCCGACGTAATCGTACGCCAATGGCATGCTTTGCCTTTTTTAAGTATTATCACCCAGGATAGTTTAAAATTAGAAAAAGTGGAAGACTTTTGGTTCTTTGTAGTCAACTATACTGACTCCGAAGGCAACAAAAAATCCAACGTTGTAGCGAGATTTGCAGTGAATCTCCTAGTAACTTATTACGCGAATGCTGATTGTGAACGTGAATTGAGTCATCAAGATCACGTAAAAAAAAAAATAAAAAAAAAATATAAAATTTTTATTTTCTGCTTCACGCTTAGAGACTTCTTAAATTTTTGTAATCAGCCTCCTTTCCAATCATAGCAATTATTGATAATATTCCCTAGGGCCTGGTTTATTAACTTTATATTGTCACCATACTTAGTTTTACTCGCTATGATAAAAATATTAAACACTGCATGTCCCAAAAATAAGACTATATGAATAATATAACCTTTATCTGCGTGTAATAACTTATGAATTAAATATACAGTTAAACACGTGCATTCTAAAGTAAACTCTGCACTTACGCATATATTCTTATGTTTATGATTTATTGTGAAATTAAGTATTTGAGTATTGATAATAAAGAATAAGAACATTGATAAACGCATACTACATACATTTATATTGTGGGACCTCTGATATTATGGATGTTAAATGATATACTGTAGTAATTTAGAATATCAAAATTATCAAAAAAAATTGCCCGCAACTGCAGCGCAGTTTAACATTTTTTAGTGAACCATGGCTTAAATTGAAGGCTTGTCAACCCACTTTAGATTACTTTCCGAACAAATACTGTAACATAATCAGTAAACAAGCTTAAATAATAAGAGTGCAATGATGATATTTTGGCACTGCTGCATACTAATTGCTTTACTTCTTCCAAGAATGATAATATTGGGTATCCCGAGGAAAATTTTGGATGTACTCCGTACACTCTAACGTCAAAAGAGTGAGAATTGGAGGTAAAAAGAGTAATTCTGTAAAATTACATCATTCAAAGTAGCTCACTCTCATCTTCACTTTTTTCAAAGAGGAAATCGAGCTTTCACCTTTTCCAACGAGGAATTTTAGAAGATTACTCTTTTCCAAAGAGAAAATTTTTAAGATTACTCTTTTTAATAAAGGAAATTTAGGAAATCACTTCTTTCAAAAGTGCAAACTTAATGATATTCTCCTTTGGAAAGAGTAAATGAAAGTTTGTACTCCTTTAAAAAAAGAAAACTAGTGATTGTCGTTATCATAGCATCTCCATATGTACATATACTTGGGGTTATTAGACCATGTTTTATAATTTGTGCCCGCAATTTTTCTTGTGTGCATCTGATAATAAGGTCCAATGCAATCATATCTCTATCTGAAACTTAGTCTACCGTAATATCCTGCATGTTTATGTATGCTTGCGTATAATCGAGAGGGAGGTTAGGCTTAGTTCGAACAAAATTTCCTCTTTTGAAAAGAGTAATCTTCCAAAATTCGTCGTTTGTAAAGGGGAAAGTTCGATTTCCTCCTTTAAAAAGAGTAAAAATTAAAATTCATCACTTTTACAGGAGTAATTCAACAGCTTTACTCTTTCTGCCCCCAATTTTTACTGTTTTGTCGTTGGAGTATAGAGACGGAAAAAATAAGCCCTGTTAGAACAAACTTCATTGATCCTCGACACGTAAATACACTTGTGTGTAAGAGCGCTTCCACAGTAAATGGACCGACTGACGGACTAAACAGTAAGCAATGTCAATGTATGACCGAGAGAGACAGTGTGGTAATTGCAGAGGGAAAGAGAATCAATTTTTTTTCACTCAAAATTACAGGTAATGGTTATTAGTGATACCTTGGAAAATTATTGGCATAGATTATTTTAATACCTAAAAGTCTCATGAAAAGTATCGATACTCAGTGTAAAGTATCAACAGGGTATCGATACATCGGATAGTATCGCATATCCCTAATCAGAGCAGCGTCACAACTACAAGCAGTCCTGGTCGAAGACTGTCCGCGCAGCATCTCCATCCTCCCTACCAGCGATCTTCGGCCCGATCAGCAGCTTCTGCAGCCACAGCCGCCACCGCGAGTCCAAGGGGAAAGGCGATCGCGAGACGAAGAGCAGGAACCGAGAGTATAAGTTCGGCCACGAGTTAGAGGGCTAAGTGCTTTCCCTTTTCTTCTGTCGCAGTTTGTCGAGTAGTGCGTCGATCGTGTTAGTGTGTGAGCGTAATCGTGCGTAATGGAGAGATCCACCCCTCTTCGTGCGACACCAATTTAGCTTCGCCATTATTATTTTTTTTTCTTCCCTTGCTATCCGGTATTTTTTTTTTTTTTATTAGTTGTGGCGTATTATCGTGCGTATTACCGAAGAGACTCGCCTGTGTAGATGTAGTGCCTATTCTCGTCGAGCGTCGAACAGTAATACCGTCAAGTTTGATCAAGCCTCCGGACGATTCCCTTTGCGAGAGCGGTGCGATGCCGACGTGCCACCCGTGACGGAATTTCCTCTAGGTAAGAGTCATCATGATCGTAGCAGAGCAGAGCCAAGCCAGAAGTCGAGAGTCGTTGTCGTTCGTCAGTGTTCATCGTGTCTGTACGTTTGAGTAGTCGTCGTTGTTCTTGTTGATCGTAGTCGGTTTATGTTGTTCTCGGTTTTTTAGTAAGTTTAACTATTTTTTAGTGCGAGGCATACGGGACAGCTCAAAGTCGCGCCAATCGTGTCTTGCGCCGAAAAGTGCCTCGTTACATTCTTTAATATATTACTATTGTAGCATGTTGTTACTAATAATACGCGCACAGAATTACGATGCAAATAGGAAGACACTTTATTCGTAATAGAAAATATAATGCTTGAATATGCGGTAAATATACGGAACAAATACAACTGGAAAGCTCGAATGTTGCGAAGAGTCTGCTCTTTTTTTATCTGACAAATTATATTTATAAGTTGTATATTCAAACTACGTTGGTAGATGACAAAAAAATTGGACACCCCATTATCCTGACACTCTATGGCTCAACGTCCGTGAGAATACCTCTTCTTTTCCTCACTCTGTGTACTCTCTGAATCCACTACTTGATTTGGAATATTTGAAAATTTTTTAATAAATAAAAAGTTTTTCCTGGGTTCGAATGGAACCTCTCCAAACCCACTAAAAAACCGATTTAAAAAGTGCTTTATATCGTGTGGCATAATATACCAAATGGTGTCGAAATGCCATAACTGAGCCTTCGGACGATGATGAAGAAAAAAAAGGTATGCATACATTTGCCTGATATGCAAACAAACTATGTTTCCTGAATACATATATCTGCGTATAATTTGCATGTGCAAAGACGCCATCTTGGCTGAGCCCTTCAGCTCCTCTGTGGGCCAAAGCTTGTCTGCGATGTATCCTCATTTAAAAGAACAGTTGCACCCAGGGGCAACTTCTTCTACCTTGTGGTGTTTACAATTTTCCAGCTTCAGCTACGATTGCAAAGATGTTTAAACCATAGAGAATATATTGTAGACGTAGATATTTGGTTGTGCGCTACAAGATGCCTCCTCCATTACTGATCGCTGTGTCAACCGTCAATAAACAGTGTTCATTACCGACCGAACTATCGACCAGAAACAGGCGGTATTGCCATTCAAGGTAATTATTGGGAAATATTAGCATCCTTTGGGTGTACTTACTTCATCCTTTTTGTCTTGCGAACCTTATGCCTGCAGTGGCATCAGCAATCCGAACCCTCATTCTGTGTCCTTGTCCTATATTGTCAATAGTGCAATTAAACATGCGAATTTTCTTTGTCGTTACGTAATATTGTAGTGGCAGTATGGGCGTGCATACCTCTCGCTCAAATTTATTCAATTAGGAAAGAGAGTACGGTTAGTGGGTGCATGTAATTTTTCGTGTCAATGGGTAATAACTGATTTGGAATCTGATTGCACTAGAAATTTAAATTGACTGTTTGAACGTTAAGCACTCAGCTTTGGGTACTATTTGCGTTCTAAGTGTGTGAGTCTCATCGTTAGCCATGCCACTAACTGGTGATGCACCGTGAACATGCTTGAAAGAATGCATGGCAGTAAAGGCTGGGCCAATGGGTGATCACGTGGTTTAGGATACCGGCCGGTTCGCGGCGGCAGGGGAGCGCACCCCGAGCAGTGAAGTACCCGGAATTCGATCCCGTGATCGTCCCAGATCGCGACGGCAGAGATGCGCTTCTCGAGCAGTGAAGGTCCAAGGGTGCTGGCGAGATAGAGCCCTGATTTGGATTTTTTTTTATTTTTATTTGATTTCCTTATTAATGGGCCTTGGGGTACAACCCTGTATGGCTACGTAAGAGTTGTAAGTACAAGTAAAATAATAATTATGATAATAATAGTACATGTCGCTGATAAAATAAAATAATACAATGTTCATAATAGTTCGTATAGAATAAATGCAAGTGGTAATAGCGACTTATAAGATAAAAACTTGAGCTAGTAAAGTATTTTGATGTGTAAGAGTGTAAAGTTGAAATCATGCTGATAATAAATATGTAAGATTAAACAAGATATAGCTGTATGTGATTAAGTCGCTTAAATACGGTGGCAAAAAATGTGAAGAGTGTTTTCGAGATTTGTGTTTTTTATATTCTGCAATTTCCAGCTTAATGTTCTTGGTCGTTGATACTATTCGACTTTTCCATTGCGGGAAATTTTTGCTCCCAATCTTCTTTGTCACGTTCAAGAAGCTACTGTTCAATTTTCTTCTTGTAATTAGTGAGGTCCTTGCATGCAAGTGTGGGGGTTGGAAGGCCATTCATTAAGGCTGACGATGAGAGCACAAACGAATCGGAGAGAGCTTTCCTACGAGCTTGAGTTATGTAGAGTAATTCATTCGGGCGACGTGCTGTGTGACGTAGGTTTGTTTCCAAGTTAAGAGTGAATCTCCCGGCCAGGTACTCCGAGTTGCGGTGCCCTATCAGATTGTAAACTCAGCCCTGAGTGAGAGAGGCTGAGATTCCTTTGTGTGAGAAGCCACTTTAGTTGACCTTATGCAAACAAGTCAAGACAGCATATCAAACTAGTAAGACGATATCAAGCATGGAAGGTAAATAATAGTTGATTAATCCCTCATTCTTAGAATAGCATAGTTATCTAGCTATGATAAAAAAATTTTGTGAACGTTATCTTCGATTGTGTGTTATTTGTGATGACAAGTGAGAGATGAGACTGTAATACTCACCAAGGGATCTCCAAATTGAAATTTGAAATGAAATTTGGAAGTTAAAATAAATGATGACTACTAATGTTTACGGTAAAAATAAGTGTTTTCGATTCAATGTTTCATAAAAATTAAAAAATTAAAATCATTCAGACAGTCGTTTTGACGCTCACGATTAAAGGCATCTTTTGCGAGAGCCGTGTTACGAAGACTTTTTGAAATTTATTAGGAGCACTTTCCCCACAGATTTCAGAAGCATAGAGTGACGAGCGTAAAGGCTTATCACGGTCCATATCAACAATCAAATGAGCCTACACTTATGTAGACTACATGATTTGTAAGGACTACGAGACTATGGATTAAATATGATTGCTTTAATTTAGCGCTACCAATTTTTTTTTTTGTACGAACATAAACTTTGTACGGGAGAAGAAAATGTTACGGATTGATCTGGTGTGTATTTTTTGTGAAATCAGTGAGTTTTATGTCTTGCATGTATAGGCTGTACAGCGAAAAAAGAGAAAGTTGTATTCTAATGAAAGTGACAAGCGTTGACATGGAGTTTTGGGTTTTGTTGATTTTGGTTGCCCACTAAAGGACTTCGCGAAAAACTGTCGAAGCGTTAGGTCGCCCGACTTTGTTCTTGAATGAAATTCTCATTTTCAGAGCGATAATTTTTAAGTTATTATATTTCTCAGCCCGCAGCTGGTACCTTCAGCTAGACTACTTTTACGGTAAGTAACAATGGTACACTTGATAGTTGGAAAATTTAATGCATTCATATCAATGTAAGTGGTCATTTCTAAATCTGTAGTCCACGTCAAGTGATAGACAAAATATGATAATAGCATTATAATAGATATTTTTCGTCGCTCTTCGCTGTATTTCTTGTGGGGAAACGGGCATATTAAACATTGTATCTTACATGCATGACAAAATTGTTTTTATTTCGAATACCATCTATATCATTTATATTTTCTAGGTGTAGTAGATTTAGTGGCTTTAATAACACAGATTATGATTAATACGATATGACCTGCTACTTTACCCCAAGATACGTTAGTCCTCACGCTCCAAGCGTTATCTATAAGTTAATGTTAATCATATCGCTTGACATTTTGTTATAAGTCTCTCCTTTGTTGATTTACTGACATGGAATTACGTTTTTATACTACAGAATAGAATCTTTATTGTGTTACAAAACGAGAATTGAGAAAAAAACAAAAGTAGCGATCTGTCATATTTATGTACTTCAGAACATAATTACAGTACTTTAAACTTTTTGATTACGTGATTGGAGATGTAATTTAATAATCTTTAAATATAATTTACTTGAAATGTGATTTTGGCACGGATTGAAATAAGTATTTATCCAACAATATATATGTTTATGAAGCCAATGATGACAATCAGTTAAAATTTGTTTACCAGGAAACATCTATGAAAATTTATAGTGACGTGATTTTGAAATTAGCGGTACTTTGACATTCTTTTCTTTGCTAATAGAGACAGCAGATCAAATTTTTACTCGAAATTATAAACTTCAGTTTACATATTTAGCTTACAATGACATGAAAAATAAAAAAAAAATTGGGAAATATTCTCTGGAACATCATGTACTTCAGTCGTACCCTAGCTAGTTTCAGAATAACAAGTGGATTTTCCTGGAAATTATCCACCCTGCCACACCAATATCTAAATCTGCCAGAAATTTTATGGATTAAGCTACCCAGGTGTTGAAGTTATTTGGCCAGAGCCCCCTGGAGTTTTTGACACCATCCGAAAGTATCTAATACTCGCCTTATAAATCAGTCTTTTTTTTGCAAGTAATGTGACTGACAACTTGATACATATTACAGACTGCCTTGGTGCGGAACATTCATGCTTGTTCAATTTTCCAGTACTCGAAAAAAGATTGATATGTTTTGAAAAAATTAAATAATATCTTTGAACATGTCTAGTTTTCTATGGATAAAGCCAAAAAATTTTCATTTAAGAAATACAAAATATGGAGTTCATAGCAAATTCGGTCTAACCTTCTTTTGATGAAAGTGTGGGACTATTTTTCGAAAATACAAGTTTTATTGACATTGCATTAAAGTACAAAGTCATACAAAGAGCTACACCGAATTTCAAGTCTAGAGTTGATGTTGATAGGACCATTCAATGTATAAAACTGGTTACTATACTATTTCAAAGCATAAGATTTCCTGGAATCTTGTACCTTTTATAAATAATATTAGTACCAAGATTAGTACTGTAGTTGCCGCCCTTGTTAATTTGAAAAATCTCAAATTGGCCGATGATAAATTTCAAGCATAAATCATTTTGAATATTCCATGTACAATGATATAATTTATTTAATGTGTTAATTTGTGTCCTCTTAATACATCATCTTGTATGAGTTAATACAAAAATCAAGCCAGGACAAAATTATCACGCTCCGTGGTTTGAATTTTTAGAAATTATAAATATATAGCACAACAAAATAATTATAGCTTGTAAATTACAGTGTCGAGATCATATAAAGTATTAATCTTTTACTACTAAATATTGCATTTTATAAAATTTCAATACACATTAGCATTACCTCTTAAGGCACTCTAAATGTACAATTTAAGTGTTTTAATATTTTTTGTCCCTACTTGTATATAGTTATTGGGCTTCTTAATTTTTAAGTACTAGGGGGCCCTGCCCCCTGCGCGCGTCGCGCGCCAACCTCCAATATTTAATTAAACACATTTATTTCTATAATTTTGAAAGCATTTTCATATTTTCCCGCTCTTGATCAGTCTCGACCAATAACAGCTGGGCGAATGAAAAGGATTCAGTCACGTGAGGTTCAATCTTTTAAGATAGGATTGGATTCTTATTGAACCAACAAATTTAAATTGATTTTTAATTATTTTTTATTTAAAATCTCATTTTCAAATTTGCCCGCTCTTGATCAGTCTCGACTTATCACAGGGAGAATAAAAAGGCTTCAGTCACGTGAGGTTCAATCTTTTAAGGTAGGATATGATATACTGATATGACACTAGTAATTATCATCTGTTTTCTTTCACTTTTCCACAGACCATTATGCTGACCTAAAGTTTTTACATTTGACTTTATTGGAGTCTATAGACAATACTTTCTATTCCAATAACTAAACCTTTGTCCGAAAGTATTTCAAACGTGGTGTGACTGGGAATTCGAAAATTTTAACTACAGAAATATTGCATCTTAAAAATACATTCTATAAGTTTCAACAAAATCGCAAAAAAAACAATTTTTTCCAACAACTACCCTAATTAGCATTGTGTCAACAACTAATAGATATTTTATCGACTGGAAAGCGAGGAGTGAGTCTCCTTAACTGTTATCTACCTCACACATTATGATAAAAACTAAGCTATGCTGATGTAGTTTGTAGACAAAGAATCTGTAGTCTATGAGCATTTGATTTGATAGCGCTTAACTTTAGTATCACGGACTTTCCTTTGTTGCACTAAATTTCAGTGATCGTTGTCAAAGTGTTTCATTGATATTTGGTAAAAGTAAGACTGTATCCAGAGGTGCCAGTTTTTATAGTGTCTTGGGTTAAAATATATCGTAAGAATTTATTAGTAAAACGAAGTTTTAAGCTTGTAATGGTAGCGAGTTCTTGTTTTTTTTTTTGTCAAACCACAAGATTCTTAGTAACATAAGTACTAAATGTTATTATCCCTTTTTTATAAGGTGTAGAAAGACTTAATGCATTAGCTGTACTCTGCATCAAACAAAATTTTTGCAAGGGATTGGGTATAGAATTTTTGATTAATGATTTTGCACCAAAAAAGCATGTAAAGTTCTTCCATAAAAATATTGCTGCGAATAGTAAACAAAAACTGTATCTATGTTGGATTCTAGTAAATAGTTAAATACGTACTTTAATGCATCATAAATATTACTTTAACAAATAATGTAATGGGAATTTTTTTTTCTAGGAACATATTTTTGAAACTTTAAAGTGGCTCCCAGATGGCCTCTGCATAGCACATATTTCGAATATTTTATTATGAATGTTGGTTTAAAGTTATGAGAAGTGTCACTTAACCTGGCGATAATGTAGCTAGTGCTCAGTATGATGCGATTTTTTTCATAATATTTTGTTGTCCAATTTTGCAGATACTAAAGCTTAAAAAACATTCAATTAATTACTTGAACCTATTTTAACAGGTCTGATTTTCAATTTTTTGGGCTCATTCTCTTCTTTGAACTAATTCATTGGGAGCCATCACTAAAAAAATTGCGAAAACTTGGATGGACTTCCCAATGAATTAAATTGTTCACTTATTTTTCGTATTTCTCTACAAATAATTGAATTTTCTGGCAAACCAATCCAAGTTTTTACAATTTTTTTTTAGTGATGGCCCCCAATGAATTAGTTCAAATAAGAGAATAAGCCCAAAAATTGAAAATCAGATGTAAACTAAAAAAATTAAAGTACTTTGTTGAATTTTTTTTAAGCTTTGGTATCGGAAAAATTTAACAACAAAATTTTATGAAAAAAATCGCATGATATTTAGCACTAGTTATATTACTATCGAGTTGATTGACATTTTTTACACTTTTTATTGAACATTTAATGTAAAGCATTCAAAATATATGCTATACAAGGGTGAAGAGCCACCTTAAGAGGAAAAAAAAATTTGTTTTTCTCCCTTATAAGGACATCTTCGTATCGGTAAAAAAAAAATTTAGTGGAACTACGTTAGAAATGTCTTGTACAGTGTCTAAAATGGAAGAATATTATTTTTAGAGAAAGTATGTCTATGTGTGTGTGAATGTGTATTTAATCAGTAATATCTCAGGAACCCAACGGTAGAATTCAATGATTATGGGCTTAAAAGTTTTGTTTTCTTATCCTTATGGCGGCTAGGAAAAAAAATTCATGTTCATACCTTATAAAGATTTTGATAACGATTATATATGTCCAGATAGCGATTTTTTCCTACTTTTAGGAGAAAAAAAATTTAATTTCGATTGCTTTAATAGTTATATCTCATAGAGCTCTAAAATAGTTTTATTTTAAATTGAAAAATTTTAGGTTCTGTCGTTTTTTTTTATTAACGAAAATCTACAATTTTTTTTCTTGCCTCAGTCTTGTCTCACAAAACCCTCCAAATGATTTCAAAGATCTAGGGCTCAAAATGTTTCTCTTCATATGCTTATATAGGTTTACAAACGGATCAGACGTTTCATACCATATCAAGGCTGTCATAACGATTTTTTATGCTAAAAAACGGTTTTTGCCGTTTTTCTATCTTAAAGTTTTGATGGCCTCAAAGTGATTTCAAATTTAGTATATAATATAGATCTTAAAATAAAATATTGATTGTCACGTGACTGAAGCCTTTTTATTCGTCGTGTGATTGACCGAGACCGACCAAAAGTAGGTACATTTTTAATTTAAATAATGGTGAATATAAAAAACTTTATTTAAATTATTAAAAATTAACTTTAGAAATCATGAAAATGAATTTTTTATCAAACGTTGGGGGTTGGCGCGCGAAGCCCGCAGAGGGCCCCCTAGTGGAGATAAAAATTATATTTCGATTTCGTCGATAGTAATATTTTATAGAAAACTAAACAGCTTTTTATAATTCAATAATATTTGAGCTACAAGGTTACAAGGTCTGAAATTTGGTCGGTAAGAAACGCTAAAAAATTCGGGAGTGAGCATGTAACCACGTTAAAGCTCTCCGAAAACAATATTAAATCGCGTTTCGTAATGAAATTTTTTTACAAACTACTAATATAGTACCAGAGAGGCGTGATAACTGCAAAAACTTGCATGACTGGACAGGTGCATAAAATATTGTCTTGTAGTTTATAAAATCCAGCAGCAACAATCAGTCGGAGTCATGGACATTTTTCCCAGAAACATTTTTTCCAGCACTTTTCCCACCGCCAGATGGAGTTGACGATACATAATTTTTTTACGTGTTTACAGCGGTCGTTGGCTCAGTGTTTAGCGTGCTAGCCTCAGAAACAACACCGTTCGGGGGGCCGCGGGTTCGATTCCCGGTCAGGGCACTCAGATTTGTTTCTGTGGGTTCTGGTCGTAAAAAAATCTGAGACACCGAAAAATTCATTTGCGCAAAAATATGACCTTGACATAGCCTTAATAATCTATGTATATGGGTTCGACTAGCTAGATGCAGAAAGTCAAAAAATAATGTACAACAAAATAATGCGCTCTGTGTGATGAACAAAAATGCGAAGAAACAAATGTAATTGCGATTGTAATAATACACTGATCCATGTAATCCTCCGTCTAAATGTACTTGTATACGAAAGGACGTTAAATAAATTAAATTTTTTTTTGTTTACGTGTTTACCATAACGTCGGCAATACAGGGTAACTAGAATACTTTCAATAATAATGACATTAATAGTTTAAACAGAATACTAAAGACTTTTTATCAAAAAACTTATAATTTATTTAATACTTACATTCTTTTAAAAAAGTTCGAAGCAAAGGATAACCTCTGATGAAGAAAGATGATTCTTCTGAAAAGTATTGCTGCATTTTTAATGATACAAAGTAAGTGATATTTGTTGGTACATTGTAAGTTATGTAAATCAAATAGTCAAACTGTCTACAATCATTTTTGGCCAAAAAAATTATTAATAAGCCTGTGTCATTATTATTTAGCAACAGAAATCTTGACAAGGTTAACTTGTGAAATAAATAAGGCCTCCGGGACCGCTCCACCACTTATTTTTTAATTTTTTGATACTTCAGTTTTCAATTAGAAATTTTTTTTTTTTGTATTTATCATATTTTAAAGTACTCTTGAAAATGTGATATTAAGCAATGAATAGTTATACTAAAAAATTGTGGAAAATACCCGTGTACTATAAAATAGAATGATATATCAAAATTAGGAAAATATATGTTGAGGACTAATAAAATCTTGTTTTACCAGTTGCCAATGCCAAGATAGACGGAATGGAAGTTATAAAAGAACAATATCCATCTGTTGTCCTTGTTGAAATAGTTACTGCTAGTAATTCCAAATTTTGGTGTTGCGGTGCTTTGATACAGGAAAACTATGTTATTACAAGTGCACACTGCTTATTTCGATTCGATTCTCATAACCACACCGTAATTGCCGGTGGTATTTTATCCAATGAGAATGATATGCATAGGATAAACATTAATAATACTTTCATTCACCCCTATTACAATTTCAAGTAAGAGATTC